>VYZX01015327.1:231672-521167 GCA_013401335.1 Brachypteracias leptosomus
CCCCCGGGATCTCACCCGGATCCCGGCACACACAAGCCGCAGATCGCGGGGGAGGGGCGGCTCTGTCAGACACACACACGCCAGAGACTCCAATTATCTTCTCCCTCACAAGATGTTTCTGCTGTCCACGACTGCTCACACTTCGGCACTCTTGCCAGCAAGCCTCAATAATAACACAAAACCCGCACAAAAAAAAAAAAAAAAAAAAATTAAAAAAACCCCTCCCGGCGCCGCAGCCGCGCACACAACAGATTGAGCGGTGCCGGTGCCTCGGGGGGAGGGTTAGAGGTGCCTCCGCGCAGGGAGAGACGTGCCAGCATCACCGGGCTTCCCCCCTCGGCTCGGCCCGCCCGGCCCGGCGGCTCCCGGGAGCGGGCGGCACCCAGGTGCGTCCCGCCGGGCCCCGGCAGCGCGCCGGGCACCGGGAAGCGAACAACCTAAAGGCAGCTGCGTTGCCCTTTTCCCTGCACTCCGCTCTCCAAACGTCTGAGCAACCAGTTTGCTGCTAGAAACATGTTAATTGCCAACGGAGCTCATTAAGGCATGCACATGCAAAACACAGCGAGGGAGATTAAATGGACAAAAGCGCAATAATGAACTGTCAACAATCGGACCCATCTACACGACCAGGAGCACTCAAGAATGAGGCATTTAGAGGCAACAAAGGATTGTCTGGGACAGGAAGAAAGGACGACCTAGACTTTTGTTTAGTCAACACAATTGATTACAAATGAGAGATTAACAGGATAGCTTCAGAGTTTTTTTGAAGGAGGCAGAAGAGAAAAGTCCAATTAAGTGCACCGAATGTTAACTACATTGATTTCCACGGCCAGCCCTAGAGAAATTCTCATTAAACCATCCCTGGCGATCCCTTTTGGAAAGTAATTTGTCTCCCTGATGGAGCAGAGAAAGGGAGCCGTGTAAAGAGAAAGAAGCGCTAGTTCTTGGCACAATGAGCTTAGGAGACACACTGGAAAGAGCCAAAGGGGGAGTTAATGAGCATCTGACAAGCCGCTTGGACCCGGGCCTGGAGAGCAGCGATGAAAAGATGGAATTGGCCAACAACTATTCTTTATATCAAACATAAAAAGGCCAATCTGAAACAGGGCTGCTCAAAGCTGGTGGGGAAGAAAAGAAAGGCCCCCACTGGGGGGTGGAGTGGAGGGCTCAACTGCCCCATTGGGACGGGAAAAAAAAAAAATAAAAATTCACTGGCATGTCCCTCTCCCGAGCGAGCAGATCTCCCGGACCTCGGCATCAGCCCCAGGCCGAGCATGGCCGAGGGGGCCCGGCAGCCTCGCTGCGGCCACCCCCGGCCCGGAGGCGTTTGCACAGCCTGGGCTCACCCCACACCGACCCCCAGGAAGGGCACCCCACGCCAACCGAGCTGGGTGCAGTTTTAAAAGGTTATCCCGGAGAGGTAGATCACCGGCCAGCCTAAATCACAGCGGCCTGGCTCTCCCCGGGTGGCAGCACCGTCCTGAAACCCGCCTTGCTCCCTCCAGGGGTTGCGTTCGCCCACCTGCGCCGAACCGTCCCCGCTGCCCCGGGCTGCGGCCCCCCCGGGGACCGGGCACCGCGGAACGCAGCGCAAGGCAACGCGCCTCCTCTCCCCTCGTGTAGACACGGCTCGCCCCGAGGCTCTTAAATCAGATTAGAGCTCGTTAATAACAATTTTGGCTTAAGTCTGTATTGACTTAGGTTTAGGAATGGCTTAGCACTTTCGCTTAAGTCAACACTACGGCTAAATTGACACATGCCTTTCCCAACCCGACGGGTCCCCGCGGATGCCCAGGTGCCCATAAGCCTTTTCCTTTGCCTGTTTTATGGTACTATTTGCATTATTTTCAAGCGAGCCCGCTGGGCCTCGAGCATGCCAGCCCATTCCCGCGTGTCGCCCACGAGGGTCGCCCCCCAAGGGGCTTCGCGGGTCCCACCACCGCCCGGGATTGGGGATGGGGCATCGCTGTCTTTCGGGATCTCACCCTTCTCACGACCCAGCCCCTCTGGCCCTTCCCCGGCCCCCGACGGCGCAGCCCGTGCCCACTCCCTAACGCCTCTTTCCTTCCCCGCCTCTCTCCTCAGGCCCCCTCCGGCCCTTCAGGTTTGGGATCCCGACACCCCTCAGAGAGCCCGGGTCGCGCTGCCACCCGCGTCCGAGCTTCATGGAAAGAAGAAAGGACCGAAGGCAGTCCCTGCAGCCGATGGGAAGGTGGCGCGGCGGGTCCCGGAGCGGACATCGCCCCTTGAGCCAGCACCGACGGTGGCCACGGCGAGGGCTACCGGCTTTCCGGCCTCGTTTGAACCCGAAGCAACCGAAAGCGGACGGGACAGCGAGGAGGCAGGTAGGCCCTGGGACTGGGGAGCAGAGGGGACGAGCGACATGCCACAGTAATGGGGACCGCCACCCGTCCCCGGGCTGGGACTGCAGTACTGGTGGGGGGCTGCTCGGTGACAGGTTCACTCTACGCCCTTCCTCTCCCGAGGGCTCCTGAGGGCAAACCTCACACCATGGCCAGCTTTGCTCCAAACCATTCGCCTTCCTACCCCCGCTCTTGGTGCCACCTTCTCCCAAGCCACCAGCCCTGCTGCTCTCCAGGGCAGCCCTGGTGTTGCCGGTCCTGCCCTCTCGCAGGCTTAGGACTCAGCAGCACCCACCACCATGACCACAGGTCCTTGGAAAAGACATATAAAAGATGGGAAAGCTCTTACCAGGTTGCCTCCGCCGTCCTCCCTAACTCTCCCGGGTGGTTCTTCCCTACTTTTAACCCCACTCCTGGCTCACTCTCACCACTAACTCTGCCTAGGCCAAAGCTGCAGGTTTTCGTGTTTATCTCATTTATTTCTTGCGCTTGCTTGATTGAATCATGCAAAGGTGAGCACACGTGCCCTCAATTTAAAAAAAAAGGAGGGGGGGGAGGAGCATTTGGATTTCTGTGCTCTCCTTTTGGGCGCAGAGGACCTTACCTCGTTAGGTGTTGGGGCTACGGTTGGGCCGTGTGGCTCAGCCCGCGGGGAGCCCCGGGCCGAGGGCATCGGGGCACCGAGAGCTGCGGCTCCCCTGCTCCCTCCCGCCCCTCGGCTGAGGGAGCAAGAACAGACTTTCAGTGCTGGTGCTGAAAGCCACCAGTGCTCGCTTTAAAGTGACTCCGGTAAGGGCGTGTTTAGTGAGGAAAAGCCTTGCTGTGCCCAGCGGGCATGGGGACAAAATGCTCTCGGATGTGGAGCGCAGAAAAGGGGCTGCGCTCAGAGTTCCGAGTTTATAAACCCGAAACAACAACAAAAAAATTGATTTTTCTACAAATGTTTGCATTTTTGCCGTCATCTGCGTTTGCAGAAGCCGCAGGCTGATGAGTAACTTTAAAAGCGATCTGGTCCGGGGCTGGGGTACCTCCAGCCGATGGGGCAGGGACTGGGCATCCTGCTGGACCCGCCTTTCCCTCTCCCGGCTCCTCGTCGAGCCTTTCGGAACATCCCCGGCCCCATCCGGGCAGAAGCCAAATAATATTTCCCCAAATCAGCGCCGCTGCCTCTCTGCAATGTCCTGTGATGGGCTCAGGCGCCCAGAGAGCACCTGAGCCCTCCTGCGATCGCGTTCCTAAAGTCCCACTAACTGTCTGATACTCCTTCCACTGTCTTCCTCGCTGCTGCCAGTTGCCAAGATATTTCACATAAATAGAAGCTTTTTGATTTATAATCAGCCTCTTCCTTCTGATTCATTATGTTAATGAATTGAGATATTACCAACATTGGATTATCGCACCACTGAATGAATCCAGCAAAAGAAAGCTGATTATAGAGGGGAAAGCCAAGTGTACCCGGAAACTTAATAAAAAGAAACGCCCGAGAAATAGCGTGAAGCGGCTGCAGTTGTCAAAGCTCCCCCTGAACCCTGTCTATAGATAACGGGGGGATGCGACACTTCGTTCACATCATACAAACCTTTCCCCTATAGATTTACGGCTACGTTTCCCACCGTTAGGATTATTATAATTATTACGAACGTTTCTAAGGAATCAAACGCGCTGCCCAGAGCTTCCCAGGGAATCTCGGCTCCGTTAAGTGGGAGAGGACACACACAACGTGCTCCTCGTCCGCGCCCGCAGCCGCCGCTCCCGCAGCCCCGCCACGACCGCCCGCCCAGCCCAGCCCAGCCCGGTGCCCAGCGCTCCCGCCTCCCGCACCGGGAACGACAGAGAAACGATCTTTTCTTTCCCCCCCCCGCCTGCCTCCTCCTTTCTCCCTTTCACCCAGCCGCCCTGCTCGGGCTTTCCCCAGCCGGGAGCAGCCCTGCCCTCGGGCAGGCTCGGCAGAGCCCGGCAGCGGAGCCGAGCTTAGATCGCGCCTAACAAAGCTGCGGGCGTGCGGTTCGCTTAAGAGAATTATCCTCCGGAAGCTTTTATTGAGCAACAGTTAGAGCACCGTGAATGCAGCTAGTGGGAACACATACAAACTAAATGGGTAAAGAAATGCGAGTCTGGAAACCAAAATTATGTTTCCCACCACCGCTGTGAGGCAGGTACTAATTTACTGCGGCTTCAAGCTATGTAATTAGTCAACGAGACTGTAATTTACCTAAAGGACGGCAAAGTTTTCCTTTTATTAATCCGAAATATATTTGTAAAATAATCTTACGGCAGCTGGCTCTGCTTGAATCTGTTTCAAAAGTGTGATGTAAATACCGTCTCACACGATTTTGTTGCCTATTAGGGCTTTCTGGTAGGTGATACGACTGAGAGTAAGGAGAAAGAACACCACATTTATTTTTAAGATCATCATCACTAGTGATAAAACTTAGGGGAAGAAGCGAGTGTGGCTCCTGTCTGTACGAGTTAAAAACGTACGCGAAGCAATTGAAATGAAAAAGATACAACTGGAAGTGAAGTAATTCGAATGAAAAAGATACAACTGGAAGACTATGTACACAGCAGGTACAGTTTAGAGCATTTTCGAGAGCTGTTTCAAGCTGTGGTTCAAAGGAGTAGCAAATTCCCAAATTCAATCACCCTATTTATGGCAAAGACAAAGAACTGCACACAGCAGGAGGATGCACTAGAGAACTGGGTGGATTTTTCCACCTGTTTCCTTTGCAAGGGTTTAAGTATCTCTACCCGTATCTGTCAGCTCACAGTTACTGTGGAACAATAGGAAGAGTGCAAACCATCAATCTGGGATTCATCCCATTTGGATTTTTCAGCAGCAAACTTCCGAGATTCTAATCCTCACTCAGCAGATTAATATTTCAGATCAGCATCAGAAGAAAATAAACACCATACCTAAGCAAGTACTTATTACTGGTCTACTCTCTGTCCACACACTTGGCTACAGCAGGTGCCAATTTACATCCCACTCGTCCACACAGAGTAGCACTGAAACCCAAGAGGCCATCACTACAGGATCAAACCTTTATTTCAACTGTAACACATTATACCCATGGATTATAATCCTTGAGCAAACAAAATATTACAGTAATGAAGACGTTAGCATTACAAATATGTTAAAACAGCTTGCATTTGGGGTGATATGTAAGGTCAGGTTGTATCTGAACACAACTATTAAAATATTATGAAAATTACCATTATGGAGTAAATAATGTTTTCTTTCAGATGTAACCTCTAAAAAGTACATTCCACTTCAAATTTGGTTTTCTTATTTTTCAGTACCAACAAGCTCAAACCAAGCATCTACATCCCTGACCTGCTCTGGGCAAATGAAGAAGACAGAAATGCAGAAGTATAAGCTCAGCCTAAAATCTGGCTCCCAATTTCTGTGAAAACATGACCCTGAATAAAGACAATCAAGAGGACACCAGAGTAAGTGTGAAATATCATGTGCTTAAACAATCTTATGTCATATGCACTCTCTAAATGAAATTAATAGGCTTAAGAAAGATTCTGCAGAGTAAGAAATTTCTTATCCTAGGGAGAACTAACATGCCTTCTGCTGCTGCCCCCACAGCCAGAATAACTGAGAAAGTAAAAAGCTCACGAATGTGATGGGAGAGGTGACAAGATGGGTGAACAGGCTGTGCTCCTGGGTTAGTACTGTGGTTACTCATCTGTGCAGGAACCTATAAAAGGATGATTAATTATTTCTTCTTGTAAGATAGTCAAAGATTAATTTACAAGCAGGCAAACCCTTTAGTTTCCCTCACTTACCAGAAAAGCCAAAGAAGCAACAGACTCTTAGGACTATTGCAGCTTATGTATACATATATTTTAACACAGAAGGGCAAGTAGCAAGTCAAGAATACAGAGTAACAAGTTATTTCTGGGAGAAAAAAAAACATTTCCCCAAGATGGGTAGGAAATTATGTAATATATATATAATGTAATATATATATAAAATGCAATATATAAAAAAGTAATATATATAATATAATGTAATATATAAAAAAATAAAATGTTATATATATAATGTAATATACATATAATGTAATATATATATAGTGTAATATATAGATAAGATGGGGTATAACTATATAGAATCAATATGTTTGACAGCCTTGACTTGAAGAATACATATTCAAGATCTCATTCAAAGCAGATATTAAACCATATCAATATCAATATCAATGTTTTGGGGATGGTTTAATTTATTTAATTTTTTTTTAACACACAAGTTTAACATTTGCTTCCCCAAATTTATATCTATGGGAAGCCAAGTAGCAAGCTGGCCCAGCCACTGTAGATGAAACTGTGCACTCAACACATCTAGGTACACCAGGAGATTGATTTAGAATCCTGTTCCTTGCCACTGCTTGCCCCAAGGTTTGTGCCAAATGAGCAAACACCCACTCCTGCACCTTCACAGCCCTGCTGTGCTCCCCCTGCCCCAGCTGCTGGGCTGTTCCACTGTCAGACATAATTGCATTTATTTGTATCAGACCACAGGCCAACACGAAGACCCTCATCTCTGAGTGGTCACCTATATACATTCCTGCTTTAAATGTTACCCTTCACTATTTCCTTTTATGGGCATGTTCCTATATAGTTTTCCAATTGCTTCTAAAGTGGGGGAAAAAAATTAAAAAGGTAATTTCTTTCTTTGAAAAGAAGATTATTTCATTTTAATCTTGATTTCTTTGCCCAATCACAAAATAAGCAGAAACACACTATCTGAGCAGTTATCTGTAGCACAGAAACTCCACTGGCACTGCTGCCAAGCCCTCCTAGTCCCCCCACTTTGCCTGCCTTCCACGGGAAGTCCAAAGGGGCAAGGAGACAGTGAGCATCTGCATTGTGTCCTAGTGGTTAGGCGGAGTCCAAAGAGATAAAGACCCAGATTATTCACATGTATAAAGTACTTAGGGGCCCAGATTTCAGTTTAAGTGATTCCCCTTTGGACGCAAAGCCCAGGATGAATCCCAGTCATTGTTAGCAACTAACTGCTCACCCATCCCTTCATTCTGAGCATCATCTGTAAGAGCTTTTCCCTTCTCTGCTCAACTGGCTCCAATTATTTGCTTTTCAAGTGTGAGCTCTGCAGTTCTAAGATCCACGCACATTCCCGCGAAATCAGATTGAGAACCACATTGTGATCTTACAGAAGAAAATATTACCAAGTTGTCTTTGTGACAGAACACTGAGTAGGTATAAAATTGCAATGGTCTCTATGCCAGGTTTTTTTTAAGCTCTCTGCTTGTAAGATGAAAGCCTAATTTGATATTTTTGTAGTTATATAACAGTTCTAATATTTTGTGACATTTTGTATTGTGACACTATAGATGAAATTGTCATCGGACTGACACCCTTTACTGTTTATTCCTTAATTACAACTGTTAACAACACTGCAGAGAAGCGTGCTAATCTGCCATCACATATTATGAAAACAACGTTATTGTTACAAACACCAACACCCACTCAACAGGATATTTCTAAGATGGCAGTTTCTGTAAAAACTTATCAGTTTAATGGACACTTCAACAGAAAAAGTTTTAAATGAACTCCTAATATCCCCGCTGAAAACATACAGTAGTTTTATATCACAGCTGAAATGTTGATTTTATTGTGTCAGTAATTGTTCATGCTATATATTTTTTTTTTTTTAATAAAAGGCTATCTCTATAGCATGGAGATGCATAGATCAGTTCACTTGTAGCCTAGCAAAATTTGTAATCATTACATTTTCATATCCCAAACCACTGGCAAAGGTAAAACCTTTTTCTCCTACTTCCAGGTTGGGGGTGCAAGTATATTGCTGCACATGAAATTAAATTTTAACAATATATTAAATCAAGTTCAGGTTCTTAATAATAAAATATATATATATATATATATATATATATATAAAAATGTTCCTAGTCTTCTTTTGCTTAGGAAGGATTAAATTTCTGCAGAGCAGGTCACACACTTGGAAGGATCTTCCACTGAACTAGTATTTCAAAAAGCTCTAGAGCACTGAAATTTTCATACCCAGCCAGCCCACTGTACAATCAAAGCTCACTGATACTGCACCTCTGTAGGAGGAAACTGAGGAGCTGTTCTATGGCTGAGAATTAAAATATGATCTCCTTGATGCTTGGACAGCCATTGCCAGCTCCCTTTCAGTTTGCTTCCTTCAAACTTCTCATGTCTAAGCAAAAGTTCTCACTTGTAGATTATGTCAACAGAAAGAAAATAGCGTCAAGAGCAGCCTAGAAGTAGCAAGAAACCCTAGAGTTGTTTACTTTTTCTCATCTTTAGCCACCCACTAGACAGGAAACACAAAGTAGGCAGCAGGAGGTTGGGAAAAGCAGCAGTGGTTACTGGAGTGAGGTGTAGAAGTGATGGAAGTGGCAATGACAAAAATCAGGGAAAAACAAGACGGGGAAATTCAAGGTGTTCCTTCTACAACTGCTCTCCTGAAGGTTCTTACAGAGATTCCTGGTGCTAACCCAAGGCTATTCTGTCTGACACAAGCAGCTTGCCTTTCCTCTTAACAGTAAAGTCCTCCTTTTTCCTTCATCCACATCGAGGCATACAGCACAGATGACTGCAATGACAAAAGATAATGCATGATTCTGTCTTACTGCACTTATGTGTAGAAACAGAAGATTAAAAATAACCTAAAACTCTTCTCATACTGAAAAAGCAATTGCCTTGGTGGGTTTCTATACATCAGTGTTTCTCACTTTGGATCCCAAAAGCCCTGTTGAAGATTGCTTCTCTAATGCAGAACAGAAATAAACAACTGTACACAATGCAACAATGGAAGCAAATTATCCAAAAGAATCCATTTAAATTATTTACATTACAATTTCATGGCATGATGTTCTGTTGCCTGATCTGGATGACCTTGTCTGCTCAAGCCAGAAATTGCAAGACAAAATGGAAGGAAAATGTTTATTTTTGTGAATCTTCTTCCGGGTAGCTTATGTTCTGTTTTGTAGCTTTCATTTTCTTAAAACCAATAGGAACTTCTGCTCTTCCTAAAAGAAACTGTTCCCACTTGGGAAGAGATTCTTTTATTGATGCCCAATAGAGAGTCTGAGAAAGATATAAGAAAAAAAAATAAACTTAATTACAAAATCTGTGGCAGCCTGTTTAAAAACAATACAGATATGCAATGCATTATTAAATCTTGCCTGAGGAGTGAAGCAATTCAGAAAAGAACAACGTACTTACACATGCAATTTCAAACCCCTTGTATGCTACAAAATACCAGCCTGGAAAGATTTTGTTCTGCAGCACAAACTGTGAAGTGACTGAATGTGCCCTCTTGTGGTAAGCAACAGCTGAGTTTAGAGCTCACAGTACCTTTAATAAAATATTTCCTGTGATAATCAACTTTGCTAAAAGTAGCTTTTGTATTTAAGCATGTATGTTAGTGGAGTTTAATTTTGAAGTGGAGAAAAGCTGTTTAAAGTTATAAATGAAAAGTGCTATGTAAATTGGTTATCCTAGAAAAGACTGCAGTAATGTAGTTCAAAATATTTGAGTAAAATTTTAGATGTGATAAATCACTGACGAAGTAATTTGCTCTGGCATTTGGATCACACACACAAAAAAAATCTGTACACTTATCCTGTGGTCTAGGAAAGCCACCAATGATTATCTAAACCTTGCTCTTTGTGCCTCAGGGTAATAAATTTAACTTCTGTTTTACCTGTGGAATGGACATAAATTTTTGTGTTGATATCCTAAGGATAACTTTGTTGTTTGTAGCATTTTGAAGAAAACTTTTAAGCGTCATGTATCTTTTTTTTTTGTACACAATGTGATCAAAGAGCCAACACTTTAATCCATCTACCAATGTAAGTATTTTTAGGCAACGATGTCCATTCAGAAAAACATGATTTTATAGTAGAAAACATTTACAGCACATACATATTGAGCCTTTTTTTTTTTTTAGGTATAGAACGTAGAAGCAGCCGTGCCACAAAACTGAACATCTCCCGCAGAATATCAGATTCTTGCCTAATCATTTTGATCCTAAGTTGTAAAGCAGNTCCCAGTCATTGTTAGCAACTAACTGCTCACCCATCCCTTCATTCTGAGCATCATCTGTAAGAGCTTTTCCCTTCTCTGCTCAACTGGCTCCAATTATTTGCTTTTCAAGTGTGAGCTCTGCAGTTCTAAGATCCACGCACATTCCCGCGAAATCAGATTGAGAACCACATTGTGATCTTACAGAAGAAAATATTACCAAGTTGTCTTTGTGACAGAACACTGAGTAGGTATAAAATTGCAATGGTCTCTATGCCAGGTTTTTTTTAAGCTCTCTGCTTGTAAGATGAAAGCCTAATTTGATATTTTTGTAGTTATATAACAGTTCTAATATTTTGTGACATTTTGTATTGTGACACTATAGATGAAATTGTCATCGGACTGACACCCTTTACTGTTTATTCCTTAATTACAACTGTTAACAACACTGCAGAGAAGCGTGCTAATCTGCCATCACATATTATGAAAACAACGTTATTGTTACAAACACCAACACCCACTCAACAGGATATTTCTAAGATGGCAGTTTCTGTAAAAACTTATCAGTTTAATGGACACTTCAACAGAAAAAGTTTTAAATGAACTCCTAATATCCCCGCTGAAAACATACAGTAGTTTTATATCACAGCTGAAATGTTGATTTTATTGTGTCAGTAATTGTTCATGCTATATATTTTTTTTTTTTTAATAAAAGGCTATCTCTATAGCATGGAGATGCATAGATCAGTTCACTTGTAGCCTAGCAAAATTTGTAATCATTACATTTTCATATCCCAAACCACTGGCAAAGGTAAAACCTTTTTCTCCTACTTCCAGGTTGGGGGTGCAAGTATATTGCTGCACATGAAATTAAATTTTAACAATATATTAAATCAAGTTCAGGTTCTTAATAATAAAATATATATATATATATATATATATATATATAAAAATGTTCCTAGTCTTCTTTTGCTTAGGAAGGATTAAATTTCTGCAGAGCAGGTCACACACTTGGAAGGATCTTCCACTGAACTAGTATTTCAAAAAGCTCTAGAGCACTGAAATTTTCATACCCAGCCAGCCCACTGTACAATCAAAGCTCACTGATACTGCACCTCTGTAGGAGGAAACTGAGGAGCTGTTCTATGGCTGAGAATTAAAATATGATCTCCTTGATGCTTGGACAGCCATTGCCAGCTCCCTTTCAGTTTGCTTCCTTCAAACTTCTCATGTCTAAGCAAAAGTTCTCACTTGTAGATTATGTCAACAGAAAGAAAATAGCGTCAAGAGCAGCCTAGAAGTAGCAAGAAACCCTAGAGTTGTTTACTTTTTCTCATCTTTAGCCACCCACTAGACAGGAAACACAAAGTAGGCAGCAGGAGGTTGGGAAAAGCAGCAGTGGTTACTGGAGTGAGGTGTAGAAGTGATGGAAGTGGCAATGACAAAAATCAGGGAAAAACAAGACGGGGAAATTCAAGGTGTTCCTTCTACAACTGCTCTCCTGAAGGTTCTTACAGAGATTCCTGGTGCTAACCCAAGGCTATTCTGTCTGACACAAGCAGCTTGCCTTTCCTCTTAACAGTAAAGTCCTCCTTTTTCCTTCATCCACATCGAGGCATACAGCACAGATGACTGCAATGACAAAAGATAATGCATGATTCTGTCTTACTGCACTTATGTGTAGAAACAGAAGATTAAAAATAACCTAAAACTCTTCTCATACTGAAAAAGCAATTGCCTTGGTGGGTTTCTATACATCAGTGTTTCTCACTTTGGATCCCAAAAGCCCTGTTGAAGATTGCTTCTCTAATGCAGAACAGAAATAAACAACTGTACACAATGCAACAATGGAAGCAAATTATCCAAAAGAATCCATTTAAATTATTTACATTACAATTTCATGGCATGATGTTCTGTTGCCTGATCTGGATGACCTTGTCTGCTCAAGCCAGAAATTGCAAGACAAAATGGAAGGAAAATGTTTATTTTTGTGAATCTTCTTCCGGGTAGCTTATGTTCTGTTTTGTAGCTTTCATTTTCTTAAAACCAATAGGAACTTCTGCTCTTCCTAAAAGAAACTGTTCCCACTTGGGAAGAGATTCTTTTATTGATGCCCAATAGAGAGTCTGAGAAAGATATAAGAAAAAAAAATAAACTTAATTACAAAATCTGTGGCAGCCTGTTTAAAAACAATACAGATATGCAATGCATTATTANTTAGGTATAGAACGTAGAAGCAGCGTGCCACAAAACTGAACATCTCCCAGCAGAATATCAGATTCCTGGCTAATCATTTTGATCCTTACATGTAACTCAGATATAACTATGGCTCTTGCGGATTTACAAAAATATTTTCTTCAACAGATTTACTCAAAGAATCTTTTTTGACAAGCATATGTGCTGTCACACAAAACTACTCCGACTTAGCAAGCTGGGGATCCATTATAGCCATAACTTTCAAAGTATATTAATACAGACACATATATGGCTGAGTGAAATATGCTCAGAAGTGTTTTGGAACAAAGCATGCACAAGAATTTTGTACCATGAAAGAAAAGTTTTCTTTTCCCACTATTTATAGCACTCTTCTCCAGAAGTATAAAAAAGGCTGAAATAGGATCTTCTCCTTCAAATAGTAACTCTCTTCTCTCTCAAATTCAACTGCTGCTGTGGAGTGTAGGCATCTCTGCAGCCATGAGCAATTGCTCTGCATTCTCCAATTTGTGTGGACTTTGGGCTACACACCACAAGCAGCTGAACACCCAATGCAGGACAGAGGGAGAAACAGTCAAAAAATGATCCAGACAGCTCTAGAGGTGCCTTGCAAGTCCTCCAGAAGTCTAAACCCACTTCTGAACACAGTTAAAATATATGCAACATTGGTAGCTTGGCATCTTTGTTAGCATTGCTCAAGTATCTAGCAAAAAATGCAGCCTTCTGGCTAAAATATCTAAAAAAAAATTATATTAAAACCCCCCACTGAATGGCCATACTTGGGCATGCACCCTGCCACCATGACAGGAGCAGGCTATTAACAAAATGCAATGGCAGACAAAAAACTGTAACAGCAACCAGAACAAGAAGTGATGCCTCTCATTTGAGTAATAGCCCAAGCATTACACTTGGCCAGCAGGTGTGAAACTTGTGTACAAT
Organism: Brachypteracias leptosomus; assembly: GCA_013401335.1. Taxonomy (NCBI): domain Eukaryota; kingdom Metazoa; phylum Chordata; class Aves; order Coraciiformes; family Brachypteraciidae; genus Brachypteracias; species Brachypteracias leptosomus. The sequence continues at coordinate 245,232 of VYZX01015327.1, forward strand.
ACACCTCCCTGCACAGGCTGACAGCACTAAAATCAACACCTTTCCCCTCCTTTGACAGTGTCCTAGCACGTAAACTAGTGTGGGACACTCTGTCTGTGGAAGCAAAGCCACCACACAACAAAGAACCCTCAAAACCACCGGTTCAAGAAAACACAAGCAGGAACCTGACTCAGTGGCCTCTGGTTGAGATGTTCAGTTTGCACCAGGAAGAGCTGAGCTCCAATTCCTGTTCCCAGGATTGCTTCTGTCCTCATCGTTCTTTCATCACGGCATGACACTGACAAAACAGTCTTGAGACTAGGGAACTAAACTTGTGATGTTCTATCAGGATAATGTTTAGTTCTCAGAATAAATTGCTGTTCAAAATCTTTATTTTTCAACAATATTTTAGGGGCTACAGGTTGAGAAGTAAAGCTGGAGTGTTCCTGCTGTAGCAGTGCTCTTCATAACCTCCCATGCAACCATAAAATAACTCTGAGAAGTGAAAATTTCTCTGTTCGTGCTGTTAACCCTGAAATGTAAAGATGACAATTTGTGGCAAACTGAACAGGGTGACCATACAAAGCAAACTAAATAGCTCTGATATAATAAACACAGTAATCTGATATTCACAACATTCATTTTTATATTTTACTTCATTTTTAAATGAAAGTTTGTATAGATCTGAAAGCTGCTAAATATTTCCACCAGAATGCTCCAGAATCTAGGGACTTTGCCCCAGAAGTTAGGTTCAGCTTGCTACACAGTACACAGGCCTTTGGCTATACCAGTCACTGGATTTTAAAATCAATTATTTTCACTTTAAGAACATGCTCCGGGGGGGGGAAAAAAAGCAAAATATTTGGTAAACAGCAAATAAAAGACAGAGTTCTAGGACTTACTTCTAACTTAACAGTATCGGGATGTGGAAGTAAATACATTCTTTCTTGCAGCTTTTTTTCTGCTGCTTCTATATCCTAAAACACAGGAAAAATACATTTTAGAAACAAACACTGGAAATTTTAAAAGGAAAATGCACACTCACATAAAGACATTTAAATAAACCAAATAAACCCATTACAGCTAAACAGCATTCAGATAACAACTGAAGTTCAAATCTTTCTGGTTAGTCATTCTGAAAAACTTATACTAGTAAGGCTACCATCCTACAGTTTTTAAAATGTTGCTGTACTTTTTTGATACAAGAATAAATTCCATGACCACATCAGACTGCTGCTGTAAAATATCATTATTCTCTCTGGACACTAGGGTAAATTACAGTTAAATGCTGTTCTCTAAAATGTAAGAAAATAGAGGGGAGCAGAATGGTTTTCTCTGTGCTGCATGAGGGCTGAAGGATGTGTTTGAGCTACTGTAACTGTAAAGTAAGTAGGCAAATTATGTGCAAGATCTTTACTCCTCAAGACAAAGATGACTTGCTAATATGCATGCATAACATGTGCACAAAAATGTAGAGCTGCAGCAAGCTGTTCACCAGACAAACTTGGATGACAATGCACCTCACAGAGCTTTCTTACAGAAAAAAAAAAAATCAGTATTTGGGTTTCTGCTTGTCCAGTGGATGTGTGCTGGATTCACAAAGGCCTAAATATTTTCTTTTTTTTTTTAAAGAAACAACCAAAAAAACCCTCAACAGCAACAAACAAATCAAAACATCCCCCCAAACTAACTGCCCTCCCCCTTAAAAGTTCTGACCCATTCTTGTGGGCTTAGTTCCATACCCAAACATTGAAGAGATTGAGTGGTGGGCAGATGAAGAGAGACAGAAAGGGACGTGGGAGTGGGGTGTGAAGAAGCCAAAGCTGAACAGAGTGGAGGGGGAAAGAAAGTATAGCAGATGGCAGAGTTGGGAGCAGAGAGCGGGTGTGAAGAGTACAACAGAAAAACTAAATGAGAGAGGAAATTCCCCAAAGGGACTTCCCAAATATTCACCACCACTGCTGCTGAAAAGAGTGAGATTCTGGAGGAGCATATCCACAAGAGAGACCAAACATGATTACTCGCATTGAATAATAGCCAATCTGAATACATCAATAAGTAAATGGTGCTCGACTCAAGCTTAGTTTGAAAAATATGACTCAAATTCAGTAGTGTATGATTAATAAAAGCAAAAACCAGCCTTACTGTTAGTTGAAGTTCAGCTTAGTGATACAGACACACTCAGTTCGTTCCATTTGCAGTGTTCATCTTATTCCATGAATTCCTTTTACAGCATTCTCTTGTGCATAATTACAAACCTAATCCAAGCAAAACTGTTCTCCCTTTTTCTACAGCTTCCCTTGTAGGAAGCTAAAGGATGTCTGAGAAAGAGCAAACGAAGCCTCAGATTTATCCAAATCCTCAGAAATAGCAAGTGCCTGCCCCTTTTAAGGTGAGAAAAGACTAACAGGGGATAAACACAAAGGGGGAATATGAGCAAAGATGGAAGCCACTTGAAATCACAATGTCAAAATAAGAGGACAACACAGACTTCAGTAATCTAGCAAGGAATTGCTCTGTTGTATGTACTTAGAACAGATACACCACAAATAGCACCACATGAAGCTCCTATCAGTATGGCTCAGACCAAGTCTGCAGAGTTTATCAGCATACTGAAAAGGAGGATCCATCAGCAACGTTCACTTCATGTTCTTCCAAAGGATTTTGCTCCTTTCTGATTCCTTCTTCCTAATTCCTGTAGGAATTTTTGCAGGAAGGAAGAGTATCAGTCAAGATCATTATTGCTTTATGTACTCAGCTCAGTCATTGGCATGTTTATAGTGATAGGAAATGAGAGTCTTTCAGGCAAGAAAGGAGACAGCAGTTGTGCTTATATGTCCAGTAGAGAAGGTCACTTTGGCATAGCCTAGATATAGGATGTGTCTTTTCGTTGCTCCCTCTGGTTTGTATGTTGTGCACTCTATTGTCATTCAGAATGCTGATTTAATGACAGACAGTGAAAGACATTTTTGCTGGAAGGTGCAGCATGCTTTAGAAAATAGCTGGAACTACTGAAAGATTTGATGGCACTTCTTGTGTGTCTACACAACTGATAAGCTTTGTATGAAAAAGAAATCCTCATTAACACAAAAATAAATACATCAGCAGTGTAGGCTTCTTTGGAAACAGCAGCACATCTAGGATGTCACAGTACTAAAAAGAGAGCATCTTAACAATGCTTCCCCTAAATCCACGAGGACTAGAACAAAAACAATTCAAGACCCTTCCCCAGAGGTAAAATAGACTGTGTGACACATGCACCACTTTCAGGGGACCAAATACAGCTGTCACTTAGGTGCCTATCAGTCTGGCAGAATCCCACTTAAATAATTCTAGAATTACATGCCTGCAAAAGAAAATAAATTTAGTCTAAATTACCTTCCCAATATTAATTACTATGCAATGTATTCTTTATTTTCTATTTCATGGTAAAAGCAGGTGCACAGCAATACCTATTTCTAAACACAAGAAATATTACTGACAAACTAATGTAATAAATTAGATTATAAATACCAGTCTAATTTCTGCTTTTATTACAACAACATTATGTAAGTACCAAGTGATACAGATTTCCCTAATCTGCAGTCTCCCTCTAAAGACATCAAGGAAAACACTCTGATAATTATGTTAAAATGCTGAACAAGTGCTCATAATGTTAAAATTTCAATTAAAAAAAAAATAAAATAAATGTTTAGTTCCTTGCTTCCTAGAGATTAGAAAATAAATTAATCTTGAAATGCTTTCCTGTGCATAAATATCAACTAGCACAGAGAAAGAAAAATGTCTTTTGCTATGATCACAGACTGAAAACAACCGATTTTGCTTACATGCAGAAAAACCAGAAATGCAAATAAAAAAATAACACTTCATCATGTCCATGTATTTTTGAGTAGGCCAAATCAACAACTCTCCACATGGTAACTGTGAAATGTACAGTGCCTGGTATCAGGAACAATATTCTGAAGCTGGCACATTAATCAGTCTTGTTTTCAAGCTTCTCATATATTATTCTGCATAGATTTTTTTTCCCCCCTGTTTTCTTCTGTTATCAGAAAGCATCTGCAGGAGTGCATGCCTGTTAAAACTAGTATAAAATTAATAGATTTAAAGTGATTTATGCTACTTTATCCTGCAACAGAATTTGTTTTGATACATATGTTTTTGCTTTTTTTCCATACAAACACCAACATTTTTGACACTTGAAAGGAACAATTTTGAGGATGTGACAGAAGATGGCAAATATCTGTTTAACTGCAAAAATATTTACACTCTGTATATGTCTGAGCTATTGTTACCATTTCCAATACAACAAGCTTTCAGCATGCAGAAATATACCTTGAGTTTATTATATTTGCCTGTAAACTGAGAATGCATTTATATAAATATATTTTTACATGTTTATATATATAAAAATACAAATGATTTATAAAAAATGATATTTATGAAATAAGAATCTACTATAAAATGCATATGGAAAATGGAAGTCATAATGGCTGAAATTACTAAATCAATGGAACATAAATATGGAAAAAATAAACAATCCATCCACTTCTCCCCAGACTCCCACTGAAGCACCTACACTTATCTCTACCCAATACAAAGGGGTTTGACTGTCCCAGCCCAGAATGCACCAGTTTAATCAAGAGTCCAAGCTTAAAAATCTTTCTTGTCACAGAATAATTCAGAATGCATCCCTGGTTAACTCTTCTGTCCTGCCTGCCACTCCCTAAATATAACTTCCATTTAAATACAAAGAGGGCTTGCAATAGAATTACACCCACCCAAAATGTGAACATTTTAAATCTTAACCAGGCTCTTTAGGAAGAAACAAAAAATTTTTCAGTGATACAAATTAATCTTGGCATTTTCTACAGTAAAACTTATCATTTCAATAAACACAATACATGCAATATGGACCCTTAACAAGTAAGAGTTTCAAGAAAATGCACAAGAAGTAGGGTTTTCTGCTGTTTCAACAACAGACAAACATCTTTCCAATGCATGCTCAGTGGTCAAATGCAGTTTCTCCAAACTCAGATGCCTAAGCTAGGGGTGCCAGAAGAGGTTTTAGCATTCCAGTCCCTGCCATCAAATCTAGATCTTTTCAACTACCCATTCTCAAACCTCTGTTGAATTTACCTAGGAAACACAAATCTTACCTAATTATGACAGCAAGTAGGTAGGACAGCTCTTAACATTATCAACCACTAGGAAGAGCCAGGAACACCAAATGCTGCTTTTACAGGCTTGCAAGAAGGATTCTAGAAGTACCTCTACATCCTTTTAAAGAACATTGAACTGAGAACTTCTTCCACAACTTTACACAACTGTAATGGGAGAACAGTTCCTACCCTGGACTAAAAGCATTACAGGCTGGTCAGCCCCTACTTCTGAACATATCCCCATATCCTGAATCAAAGTGTAGAGGTGCTGTAAGTCTCATCAGACTCTGAAGTTCTCTTAGAGAGACATGAAATAGCATGTGTTGCATTTCTACATGTACTTAAAAAAAAAAAAAAACAGATAGTAGCAGCTGCCACCACGAGGCTCATGTAAGAAGGGCATGGGAAATAGGTAGTGATGCCATCAGATAATAAAGAGTTGTCATTTAATACTTTTGGTCAAGTTCCAGAAGAGGGAACTGAATATAGGAGGATTCAAAGGATAACTATAGAGCAAACACTTCTTTTTTTTTTAATTCTCCAAGCTCCATAACCATGACATTTCAATGCGGTTCCTGGTAGTTGCAGAAACTTACATTTAAAAGTGCTGCATTCCTTTTACGAGCTGCATCAGCTGCTTGAGTTTGCCATGTCTTTTTAGTCTTTTTGTCTCCTAGATAAGTCTCCATCTGCTGTAGCAGCTCTGATCTCTGAGACAGTCTACAAAGGAAAACATTTTGCTAAGTGGGTAGAACATTTTGCTCAGGAGCTAGAAAATAACCTTTTTACCTTACCCAGTTTTCTCAAAACTATGGGGCTAATTAAGCCGGCTGCAGGGTGGGTGTGCTGGGGGAGGGAAAAGGTACAGGCAGACACCACCTGCTGTGCTTGTATGAAGCTATAATGTTGCAACCAGCAGTCCTCATATGCTAAGGTGCTTAGAAGCACTGAATTTCCCAGAACAGGAAAGACAGGGTGGGTTGGGGTGACTTGATCAGCACTACTCTTGCTCATTGGCAAGTACGAGTTGTTATAAGAAAAGCAGATTTTTCTGAATCATTACTGTATTTGCTTCACAGCCTGAGTTTACAGGGCAACAAAGAAGCAACTCTATAATTGAGGTGTGGAGTGACAGAATCCAATTACCTTCCCCAAACAGTAATTTAATGGTGACAGGAGGTTAACAATGGACATCTTAAACCAGTACCACCATTGGAAGTCAAAAACCTCATCAACCTAAATACCCTTTGCGGCAAGTAAGGATGTGAGTTCCAACAGTTCATGAAGGAAGAGTGCCACCTCCTGGAACACCGACCCCTTGCTGAAATACCACTGTGCTCCCTACAGAGCTCCCATTCCCTGTTTGCAGGAGGGTCATGAGCAGTGAGAGAGGCCTGGCAAGACCACAGCACCAACTGCTGCAATGATTACTTACATCTCTTCATGTCTTCTAGCAAGGTGAACCTCCTGAGCCAAATAGGAGGACATTTTCAGTTGTTTGCCCCAGTTTCCTCAGTCTGTAAAAAGAAAACCAAGGGAAATTAAAATCTGACATGCATGAACATACACTTCCCAGCATTAAGCAATTCTATGTTAAAAAACTGCATGCATATTTATGTACCCACAAAACCTGCCAGAAGACATTGCTGCATTATGCTTGAAATACACGAACACTACTAATGTCCACAATATGTTCTAGGAAAATCTTATTGTATCCTAATTACTTATGAGAGAACTAAAATGTGACTTTCAAGTTTCAGCTTTAGCATTGTTTCAGATGCTTACAACCACACACTCTTGCATAATTTGTGTGTTAATGTCTATGTTAGTGATTTCTGGCTTTTCTCATGTCTCTGAACACAAAGTTAATTGTAAAAATAATTTATAACTACTTCTCACAGATACAGTGCCCTGTTCATAGGAACCTATGTTTAAGCACTGGGATGATTAAACAAAGTAACTTAAGCTACTACATCAGTTTAATTTTGGAGTGCTTGAAAAATTAAGTGAAAATTTCTTGAGCTCAGCTCTCCAGTGCTATAACACAGTACACAATAGAAGACACAGCTTAAATTTTTCATCTCTTATTGATTTTTTTTTGAGATATGGAGACCAACAGCCCACTGCATGCAAAACAAGATCCTACATCACTTTTCAGATGGCTTGAAGTGTTTTACAGTGTAGTTTTTTTGCACTTCAGAAGTTATTGCATTAAGTAAAATGAATGAATAATACAAGAATCTATCACACATTCACAGTGCTGAAGGGTGGGAGAATGAAAAGATCTCATGAAGATTTGAGAGCACTAGGAAAGGTCTCCTCTCAGTCCAGAGATTCACACGTAACTTTGAATCAAGTTATTTACACGTCCACACTAACATCAGCAGAGGCCACTTCCTAGGGATGCAGGTTCTACAATTCTGGAAGGCACTTCTAGTCAACCGGCCTACAGCTCATGCCTGCTAAGGAGCACAACCCCTCAGCATTGGCCTCGGCCTCTCCCTCAGCCTCGGAGCTTCCCGCTGTTTGTGAGATCCCTGCTCCTCAGGCAACGCCTTTATGGGCAAGGGGAGGCACTAAAGCAGCGCACCCGCACGCACCTCGCTTCTGTAGGGGAGCCTGGCCTACACACAGCAGCAGTGAACAGGCACCCAGTGCCAGCATCCTCCGGCCGCGGCTGCCAAGGCGTGAGGCAAGCCGGGCTGAGTCCCCAGCAGAAGCCCGTGGGAGTCCCCGGGGAGCGGTCGGGGCAGCGGGGACGGGCGCTGCCCTCACAGACCGTCGGCCCTTGAGGAGAACGGAGAGTAACGGCCACGCCGGGAGCGCGCACGAGCGGAGGGGCACGCAACGGCCGCTCTTAGCCCTACCATTGGGAAAGGGGGTGTGGGGGGGGAGAATCTACGAGCGCGCTGGAATGTACCATTCTGCAGGACTGGGGGAGGAGAAGACAAGAAAGAGAAATAACTACGTACGCAGACCTAAGTTACCTTTAGCCTCGCTGGCTTCGACAAGGAAAGCAGCCACCCACCGTAGTCCCTGCGACGCCTAAAACACCTCTCCCCCCCCGCGCTGCCATGGAAACGGCCGGAAAGGTGGAGCCCAGCCGCCGGCGCTGATTGGCCCCGCCGCGCCTCGGTAGGCGGGATCAAGGAGAGGTCGGGATCCGCCTTCGCCACTGGGATTGGAGGAGCGGGAGGGGGCGGGGCGGGGCGGTCACGCGCAGGGACCGTTACCGCTGAGGGGCCGCCACGCTGGCGGTTGCGGCGGGAGTCCCGGGCACTCACCGCGGTGAGACCCGTCGCTTGAACCTCCCCTGCGGGATGTGGCAATAGCTTGGGCAAACTTCTTGGGCTTTGCAGCCTGAATAGGCGCTGGCAGAGAATCCGCTCCCAGTAACGTCGAGTTGCGGCTGAGGGTTTGCGTTGCCTGAACTCCCTCCTTCCAAAGCCCGCTGGTACCAAGGCCGTCACGTCCCCTACTGAGGTAGTCTTGGGATTGGAAGCCTCTTGCTACTCCCCTGCACAGGGCAAATCATTCCAGTTTGGGCACAGGAAGCCTGCTGGGAATGCCAGGCGGATTCTCCATGTGTTTCCAAACCCGGTGGTGTGGTCTTGCCCCTTGCATTCATGAGCAGAATTCCTTCCAGGCCTCACAGCTGAAGCATTACTGAGGCTGACTCTAGTCCCCTATAGTCAAACTTTAATTAAAATGTACTTTTTCAAAAAAAGCAAAATGAATCCACTTCTTTGTGAGTGTTTGTCCATCACAGTAAACATAAACCAAACAATTCTAAGCCAGATACAGCTGAAAGTTAATTTTTCTTAATTTTCTTCACTGTTGCCTGTTAGATTTATGCCCACTTGCAGCTGCAGGTGATTTCTAAAAGCTGCTCTAAAAGAGTTTTTCTTCCCAGAAGTTTTCTTTCTAAACATTTAAAGATGCCTCATCAAGAGCCTTTCTTACTGCTGATCCAAAGTTTCTTCGTGTGATTCTTCAGCTCTTCATCCTATTTCCATTCTCTGATTTTATATTTCTGTAACAAACTCATATTAATTCACTCGATTATATATAATTAAATAGAAGTTTTTTAATGTATTTGTCAACTTGCCTCAGCTTATTGCACCAGTCAGGATAAGTAGTACTTAAAATCTTATTTTTAATCATTTTTTTACCGTTGTGATTTAAAGATAAGACATTCCAATAAATGATATGGAGAAATAAGAGTCTCCTCATTTGTAATGGTGTGAAAAGTTAATGGTTACAGTCTCACTAAATTCGTCTGAAAGCCCAAGTGTTTGTACCTTCTATTTTGAGCTACACCAGTTCTCTGTAATGGTGATGATCTTTCTTGTAGCATTTAGTGGGTTATAGGAAGAATAGAGACAAATTGAAGTTTGGTTTACATAAACCATTATATATGCCATTTGTGGAGAGAATGCAAAGAGTATTTTAGTTAAGCTACAGATACTATCAATTGTTCAGTGTTGCAGAAACAGAGATGGGATGGAAACCATAATTTCTTAATGACTGCTTTATGTGACAGCAGATGAAACACTCTAAGTTCAGAGCTAATGAGCTGTAAACTCTGCATTTTGTTTTTCAGTATTAATGGTCTTTTGTCATTAGAAGAGCAACTTAACCTAGATCAGTTCCAAATTTGTCAAGAATATAAGCTCTAAACTGTTTTTTTAAAAAAAAAAGAAGATTGCTGCTAAGAGCCAGAAATCCCCAATGTTGGGCTGTTTCGAATAGGTGGTGTCTTGTATCTGCAAAGTGCCCAAGGTGAAGTCAGTGAGGGTTGGTGCCAATGCAGGTGGGAGTCACTGATGTGGAGAAGGACATTCTCTTGCCTGCTTGATGACACCTAATTGCAGTGTCCTGCATTCTTACATGTGTGTCATGTCATGTTGTGTGTGGTGTCTCCTTCAATTTCCAGTTATACTGTGCAACCTACAGAAAAAAACCCAAAGTTTTTATAAAAAGCCTTTTTTTCCCCCCAGATACTGTGTCTTCATTAGACACATCTATCTTTATGTATGGATCAGAGATAAAAAAATGTGAAAAATTAGATACCTGCAAGTAAGACCCTGTCCAGTTGTGCTGATATGACCAAGTGTAGACTTCAACACCAGAGTCATCCCTCTGTTGCCTGCTCACAGTCCCCAGTAGAAGGATTATGGATGAGACTGTGTCCTCCATAAGCACCTAAATATGGATTAAAGATTTACTGTTAGCTCTGAAGTGTGGGCATTGTGACCCTTGGTTTTTCTTAACCCTGCAATTTGGTTTTGCTCTGCAAATTCAGATTTTTTGGGTGAAATTGGTGCATTGTAACACTAGGTGGCACTTAAACACAGCTAACGAAGGCTTTTGTCTCTTGCAACACACAGTCCAACACATTCTGTTCGAACATGCAGTTAATTATATCCTCAAAATGATGTCTTGGATTGATATTACTAAACAAACATGTATAAAATGTAATTACAGACAAGTGAAATAAATACTGTAGGCTTATAATTGCAAGATATGGTTTTTTGCTTGTAATATGCTACACACCTGTGCGTAGTTTATATAGCTAGTATTTTATTTTGTCATTTTTACTAACATTTCGAATGGCATGATTTAGCTTTATGTGCTTTTAGTTACTGGTACCAATTTTTGCCATATGTCAGTTTTTAAAAAATGGAATGTTTTTATGTGTTGGGATTTTAAACCTGGAGTATTTCAGAGGGAAAACAATAAGAAAGGAGGGTTTTTCTATATGAAACCACTTCAAAACTTTAAAAAAAAAATAATGTAAGTTTCTTTCTAATTGCTTTGCTTTCCTCTTCTTTCTTTACTTACCTTTTGCAGGTACATCTCTATTTCTATAGGAGCTTAATATCCACTTGGAGGTCCAAAGTCTATTTGTTCATAAACATTTCTGAAGTGATACCATTGGTGAAATATACCAGGCCTACAGGACAGTCTAAGAGCTGTGAAATCCCATCAGAGCAGATTGTGGCCATCACCTGGGCTCTGGCAGCTGCAGATAAGGTCAGTGGCACAAGTCCTCTGTGAAGCTGTTTTGAGTCACAAGCAGCTAAAGAGGCAAAGGGATGCAAGTAGATGTCCTCCTGGTGCAGGAGAAAGCTAATAACCTGACTTATAATTAAAATAATAATAATAGAAAGTGCAAAAATGGACTTCTAGGTCCTCTTTCCCCTCACATTCCAATGTTCAGGGAGATGCTCTCAACCTCACTGTTGGTAGGTCCCACACCAGTCTGTTCAGAGTTGTCTTCTCTGTGGTAACAAGAGTACAGCTGAGATGAAGCTCATAAATGGTGGGACAACCCAACAACATGCTGCTGTATTTGCATTTTGTTATTTGGCAGCTGAAGATGTGTTTTTGGCATGGGAAAGACCAGCACACGTGTGGAAGTCACATTTTGTTGAAAGAAAATTGCCAATGGTGTGTGCTTAGAGAAATTAATGTGAACAATCTGCATGTCTGTTGGAATTGCCACCAGACACCAGGAGACCTGTTTCAGGTGACCCAGAATCCAAACAACAGACCAGGATGGGCCCAGCACCCATTAGCTGGTGCAAAAGTAGTTGGCCGTGCTAGAGACAGTTGGGTCAAGTTCAGAACAAGACCTGAAAGACATGTGGGAAGAGGAAGAACCAGCAGCTGTGAGTGGGAGAGCACAAAGGTGGTAGAGCTCCAGCAGGTTTGTGTGCTTGTGAATGTCCTGTGTAAAATCCCAGGTTGGGCCAGGCCAAACTCTGTCCAACATCAAAGGAAAAATAATGGTTGTGGTAGAAAGACATCCAGAAGAGAATATTTTCTAGTATAGCTGAAAACCTGATAAATAGAATCCAGCTAAGAAAATCAGTATTCAGCTTGAGGTTGTGTTTTTGTTTTGTTTTCTTGAGAAAGATCCTTTTAGGTTCTGGAAGAGTCTTTCCAGGTAGTAGTAGATATAGCTATGAAATATATTCTAGCCTAGACAGTTCTTCAGGCAGTTTACTGATACACCCACTGGGTATTGTCAAACAGATACATGCCCGAGCAGGTGCTTCCCATCAGTCCTTCCTATGCCATAGCTGCTTGGTTTTGAAGGTTTCAAGGAAATAGTTTGGCCCTTGAGTAGTAACACTGAGGCTTCTCTTTAAAAAAAAATTAAAAATCCATAAGCCTCGACTGACTTTAACAGACGTACAGGTAGTAGAATCTTTTACAAGTAATTATAAAAACTATTTACAGTAATTAGCTGGAATCTAATTGCTTCTCAGCATGTTAGGATAGTAAATTACAGCTTTATTTCAAACAGCTACTGTTGTCTGTTTTCCCTGAACTGAACACAGGAAACAATGAAAACAAGCACTTGGAGAGCCACCATTCTCAGCTCCTGTCTGAAGTACATCGAATGGAGGTGCTTGGCTTTGATCTCACAAGCAGCTCTTCATTTACCCATGTAGACTACCTCTTTCTTCACTTTGCACTGAGAACATACTCCTCCTGAGGGCAACAAGAGGATGCATGAGAGCAAGAGGGACAGAAATGCACCTTTTGGCTCTTAAAAGAGAGTTATACCAGATGATTTATACATGAGAAGGCAGATTTTCCCAGGCTCCCTCCCTAAGCAGTGCAGGGAGATAAGTTCTCCTTGACATTGATGTAGGGTGTAAGGCTGAGTGTTTGGAGTTGCTCTGGAGGACCAGAGTTATCTTTCTCTACAGGGAGCTCTGAGAAATTGGCTTTCTCAGATTGGTAATGCACCTGATGTACCTGATCAGTCTCTGATCATAGAATCCTAGAACACCAGGTTGGAAGGGACCTCAAGGATCATCTGGCCCAACCTTTCTTTGCAAAGCACGGTCTAGACAAGGTAGCCCAGCTTCTGTCCAGCTGATTCTTACAAGTGTCCAGTATTGGGGAAACATCTGCTTCAAAACCAACCACAGCTTCTATCTGTCACACCCTAGTGGAGCTTCTCTGGAGTTTCTCAAGACTGATCTTCTTGTCACATGGACAGAAAGCCTCTTAGCTCTGGCCCAATTTGAGATTCCTGTTTGACACCATAGCAGGTTTACTGAGGAACAAGTCAGTGATTTTTTGAATCCAATCACATGCAGGGACTATTGGTTATTTAAACAGTCTTCCAGCTGCTCTCCCACACTGCTTTGAGCAGGCTGGACTATTTAACTTTGAGTCCACTCTTGCTCTCAGATGTTGACAGACACCATCTTCACTTTCTGTCCCTTCGCACTGGGTCCACAGGTCCCCCTATAACTTTCATCCCCTATAAGCAAGCAATGCTATTGCCATCTGCTCTCGCATTAAAATTGTCTCATTCTGTAACGATGATACATCTCCAGAAGCAAAAAGTACTTTGAATTTTAATATATGCATTTCTGTGACTGTCAAGATGCTGGGTATTAATAGCTTGACTTCTAGCGTAAGCAGAGGTAGGAGAAATAACACCACCTTCACAGTGCTGCCACACTTTCCTGAGGAGCTGAATTCTCAGCCCATGGTTTCTGCCTCTGGTTTTTGCCATACAAACCCCAACAGGAGTCTTCTATTTCTGATTTCAGTTTAGATTTTCCATGCTTTTATTATGAGTTCCTTCAATCCCTGAGAGAAATTAGGGAGGCAACAATGCTTCTCTTATTGCATAACACCAACGTTGACTGACAATAAAAATAACTGAACTTGCTCAAGAAGCCAGTTTCTAATAAACCCTTTTACTAGGTGGTTGTTACAAAGGTTGAGCTTTTCATTTTTTACAAAAAACCCACTCTCTTTAAAGAAAGGTCAGTCAATCTTTTTAGAAAGATTTAATAAATGACTTTTTCCCCCTTACCAAATTTAGTCTTTTGTTGAATTGTTTCAGTTCCTATTAAAGCTTCACAAAAATGTACCTTCTATTATATTTCTTCTAATAGGTTTCTCAGCCTTATAACTATAATAAATTTGTCAGTCTAGCTTCACTGAACACTGGACTTGAAAATCCTACCACCACAGATTATAAATATAACCATTTCTAAACCCTTTCAAGAAGTTTCACCCTTTCTTTGCACACATTTTATGTACTCAGCAATTCAGTGAAAATAACCTTTCAGAGTCATTATTTAAACTCTCTTTCTTGGTGATAGCACAGTCGAGTCATTTGATCAGTCAGTCAGAAAGCCCGAGTTCTGTTCCCATCTCTGCCAGGCTGGATTCAGAGTCTGAACCAACTCACTTAAAGCCAATGTTTTTTTAAGTGTTCATTCAGAGGAAATGACCAACTTGACCCATATAGGGCCTGATTTGCAGAGAAGCTGAGTACTCACAACTGCAATTTAAATAGTTTGCAGTGTGCCCTCAGCACAGCTAAAAAAAACCCCCCAAAAAGTCTTAAGGGCATCCAGAAATGAAGACTCTCAGAAGTAGCTTTTATAGCAGATTTTAAAAGATATGCAAATATCTTCTTTTGCCTAATCTCTTTCCTCTATTTTGCTTCTATGAAATTAGGTTGGTTTTCTGTTTGGTTGGTTTTTTTAGGAGATAAGTTACTTTTTTTTTAAGACAAAATACTGTTTGGATAAACAGTTCTTTTCAGGCCATGTTTTAAAAACAAGTTTGAATGAATGAATATAAACAGAATGTAACAAAACCTTTAGAGCATTAATAACCATACTAAAAGCAGAGAAGCAAGCAGCATGATCACATAAATCTAAGAAAAGCAAACAATCTAAATATCTCAAGCCCTGTGTCATAAAATGAATCAACTCTGCTTTGTAACACTGTGTAAAGAATAAATAGCAATGCATCATATTTGCTTTGTGTGGATGAATGAGGAGCTGAGAGAGACAAGGGTTATCTAAGTAGTGTAAAAGCACAATTAATGAATGCTTCCAAGGGACACAAATAATCTGCACTAATCCAAATTACAGCACATTCTTTATCCTTCAATTTAAACCTTCTCAGGTGTACCCATAATCAGCAAAGGGAGGAAAAGATGGACTACCTCACCTCTTTCCTTTTGAGGGAATTAACTGTTCAGCTGAGCTCCTTGCAAGCTTCTTATGGGTCATCCTACTTATTTGACTGGCTGTGATGGTTATGGTGTGGTCCTGGTCACCTGGGTTCAGGAAAAATGAAGAGGCGTAGAAATAGCTTTTAGGATGATTGAGCTTGTTGTGTGAGAAGAGATTTAAATGCTCGGCTTATTTATCAAAGCAAAGGCAGGAGGAGTATCTGATTGTTTTATACTAATACATGAGTAGTGTGAACATCAGAGAAAAATAGCTTTTTAAGCAAAAAGAGCTAGTAGAAGGACAAATGGATGTAACAAACCAACCTTCTCTTCAACAAAGTCTGATGGAAGTGCTTAAGCATCAGACAAGTGAACTTCTAGGACAGCCTCTTAAACAGAATAGAGGGGGAGGGAGAGGAAGAAAATGGGTTCATTTTAACACAGACCTTTATCTGTTTGTGTCTGGGAGTCTGAGACGTGGCTTTCTGTGTGACCTTCAGAGGGAAGCCAGGCTTGCACAGCCTTCCCAATGGCAAGTTCTGCTGAAACTCCAGAATCACATCACCAGCATCAATATTGTAATCAGCTGCTAGTTGTCTTGGAGAGAAAACTTGGAAATTAAAGCCCCACGTCACCTGCTGCTCGATGCCTCTGGCTATGAATAGCATTGCAGGGGGAAAATAGGCAATAAACCATTTAATGCAGAGCTTGTGCAGCCTGTGTGGCTCTGCCTGCCAAGCCAGCCTGCCTGCAGTTGACACCAGTGCTGTGTAGGTGTGGAGAGGATTGCTCCACCATTCAGGCTTTGCAAGGAGAATTATTTAACAAAATAGCTCCGTGTTGTGCAGCTCTTTCTGTCTGCATAGGCTCCCTAATATAAACTTCTGTTTGCTGTGATCTCACGAGGAGCTTTACATTAGAAAGTCCTACATGACATTATTTGTAGTTGGCTGTTTGAACCTGTTTCATAGCCTAAGGCATGGAAAGGCAGGTGAGTTGAAATTTTAGTTTTCAGGTTGGTTTTTCGAATGCTGTCGGTTTAAAAAATTAAGATAACAGCAAGTTGTAACAACCTTCTCAAATTTCCTTGCCCAGTTGATTGGCTTTGGCTTTACTGAACAGGGCTCTGTTTGTGATCAGAGTTATGGACAGGACTGTAGAGTCCAGGCTTTAAAATAACTGGGAAAAAATGTCAGTGCTGCCATTGATGTGAAAAGGGTCAACACTTGGTTTTCTGCCATTTATATTTCAGCTTAGCAATAATGTAGTAAAGGAGATTTTCTCTGGAAAAACAAAGCAGTAAGTTCAGCAAGAAATATGAGAAAATAAATACATTCTAAGGAATGAGAAAATGTCTTTCCTTAGGGAGTATCATTTATTTTCTTCATTAAACCATATCACAGAAGGATATCAGTTGTGATACCCTTCAGCTAACTGAAGCTTTTGAAAATGGCCATGACTGGCAAAAGCTGTAGAGTTACAGCAGTTTTATATCACTTTTTTAAAGAGCATGTTTTTCTAATTAAATGAGGCTTATGTGATCATGCCCTGTGTGCCTGTGTATGTAGCTGTGCACACATCTTTCACGTCTCTTTTTGCATTAATATTTGAAGCTATTTGCAGCCAAATTCAACACCAAGGTTACTAGCCCCAAAGACACTGGAGTTCTAGAATTTTTGAGCAGAGATGGTTATTCAGAGAAAAAAGAAAAGCCATAAGCAGAGCTCACCACTTGCTAGATGTCAGAGGATCCATGTAGAAATTCCTCCTACCAACTCCAATCCATAGGATTGTTATTCATAGAGCTGCTCATCTACTCACAATGTCTCTGTATTTAAAGCAAGTGAAATGAAACAGTTTATATAAGCAATCAAGCGATCTGTTGCTAAAATATGGACTGCTGTATAAATCAAGCTGTTAGTGAGGTGCCCTAAATTTCCTCCCTGGAAATGGCTCTCTGTAATTGGCTAATCTCTCAAAATAATTTGTGATGCCTTTTTATACATTGTGCCAACTGGAATAATCAAACAGGGCTGATTAAAATTATGCTTCCCTGGTTCTATTTAAAAAAAAAACGTAGTTCATAACTTTTATATGCTTTGAATTGTCTTAGGCTGTTACAGACTCTGAGAAGGGCTGTGTCTCTGCACTAGAAGACACATAGCCACAAACAGAGACTAATATCCAAAAAATGGTTATTAATCTCTGTTCATGTATGAGAGACTGTGGGTGTTGCCTGTGGGAAAGATCATGAAAGCATCGTTGGGATCCTAAATTCCACATAGCATGCTAATAAAGGGAGCAAATTACATCAGCACAAGGTGCTGAAAGTACCTCCCAGAAATGTGATTTCTGGATCGTTTTCAGTGTAACCTGAGTATTATTTCTCAATCACTTTTAGACACTAAAAGGGTCATTTCTGGGGCACATCTCCTACTGTAGATCTAGTGTAGAATTAGGAGTGACATTCATTTAAAATCAGACTGCAGATGAAGGAAAGAAACTATAGGAATCAACTCTGAAAGGGAACAGAGTATTTAAAAAAAATAAAGAGCCAGTTAATTTGGGAGAGCAAAGTTGGAATTACACAAGTCAGGAACTGTTCAGTCACTGAGTCCTTTTAGAGACACACTATGAGAGAGAACCAAAGTGAATCAGTAAAGAGAAATTATAAAGGGCTTCAGCTCTACTCCATTGCTTTGGCTCTTCAACTAACTGCTCTTTTCCATGTGCCTTCAGTTTTAACCAGTGGGGTGACAGGAGTGGAGAATACCATGACACTGAGCCAGGTATCCACACCAGAACCCTCTACCTGTGCTGACCAGAAGCTGTAGCTGGTGATCCACTTTGTCATCCCACACCAGTGTCTGTGTGTGTGAGAAAAGCAACATATTGCCCTTGATTGTCATCCTTTTTTGTGCTCTGCATAATACCTAAACCACAGGAAACCTTAAAGGCTGACAGCCACCAATACCATGTACAGCAGGATGTACTTAGGACCACAACTTGAGCAGCCCCTGGCCAGGCAATCCCTGTTCCTCTGGGGGAGAGCTGAATGTGTGACCCCAGGCTGTGTGGCAGTGTCCAGAGCAGCCTGAACCAGCAGCTACTGCAGGATTTGCTCCTGTCAGCTAAAAGAGCATTAATTGCTAGTGTTTAAAATAGAGCAGAAGGGAAATATCCATCTAAGGATGTGCTCTCCACCTTATTTTGACCCCCTGCCCTGTTCTTCCAAGCTGGGGTGCTTTTACCTGAGAGCTTAAGTGCTCCTGTCTCAGCCTGATAAGTAACCCTGCATAAGGAATTGTCTTTGAATGAACCATGTGTTTGCAAAGAAACACAAGTTCTGAAAAAAAAAGGACATTTTCTTTTCCCCTATAGTTTATTGAGAATGTTTGTTTGGTCTCATTGCATATGCTTGTGAGGCTATGAGGAAATACAACCCTTGGAAGGCTGGCAAGTTATGGTGACACGTGCCTGCCTTCTAGTCTGTGTTTAGAGTTCATTCACTTGATATAGCAAAGTAATTGCATTAGTTTTAGAAAATGACTCAGCATGATCTGGAGGTGAGGAGGGAGAGAGAGACAATGACAGATCTCACAACCACAAGATTGAGATTTACAATAAATGTGGCTTGGGAAAATGACTTGTTTACTTCGAGTAAAAATTTTCAAAGGCAGTTAGATCACTAGCCAGACACAGCTAGGCCAAATACATGCCTGAAAATCAGATTAATCTCAGTGGAAACACCAAGAAATGGCATCATTCTTTTTAAAACTGTCAAAACGTTTTACAAAGCCCCGTTTCTAGCTACAGAAAAATAAGGCACACATCACAGAAGTGCTTTAGAAAGAACCATCCATTTGCAGTCAGGGTGCAGGGCTCAGATCTGTTTGCCATGACACCACTGATGTTCCAGCCAGACCCTCCCAACAGAACCCAGGCAGAAAAATCTGTATTACTAAGAGTGCAGGAATATTCATACTGTGTCCTGCTTCTAAGAAGGGACAATGGAAGATGTCCAGGGAAGGTGATAACAAGCAACAGACATTAATTCTTACCAGGCTCTGGCAGTCTGTACATCTGGCACATCCTGAAGCAGAGCTTGTACCCACATCTTTGTGTTTACTCCTCAGTTTGAACTCCTCTGCTAAATGTCTAAGGATAAAGAGCACCATACATAAATAAAGAGCAAACCTGCCCCTTTATTATGCATCCTCACACTGCTGTGGATGGTGCACATGGGTCCACAGCTAAAGTCCCCAGATACTGCTACAACAGAATAATTACTATTCATCATAAATATCTTTGTCAGAAGACTGAAATGGATATGCCTAAAATTGCTCAGGAAAATATGCAGTAATGCTGGAAGCCAAGAGATTTAGTGATAAGGTGACAGGAAAATCTTGGCTCTGCTAAAGTCAAAATGAACTTTGGCAATGGCTTCAGTGAAGCCCAGATTTTTGCCCTGAGAATCTGCCCAGACCAGCTGCTCTTCCTGGATGTCCTGTGAGCATCTCCTGCCTGAAGGGGCTTCAAGGAAAGGTGTGCTGTCAGGAGTTCAGAAAACTGGATTTTAACCAGCATGTGTACACCACGGATGGCTATGCTAGGTTTTTTTTTTTCTGTGAACAACCTACTCTTTCCAGCTTTGCTATTAATTTTCCCTAAGTCAGATACTGCAACTGAACACTCACAGTTTCAGTGTTTGCATTCCACCTTGTGAGGGAAAACTGACAAAAACATTCAAGTACAGAGGGTTCTGTAAAACAAAAATGTTGGCTTGCTATTTAAATAGCTCTGGAAAATGACTGTTGTGAAAAATGAAAGACTTGAGCATAAACCACTCTTTTTTTCCCAAGCTTTCCATGTTCTGTACATACAAATCAGGAAAAGAACCACTCCCAGCCCTTCTTTAGAAATGTCTCCAGCCATTTTACAGCAAGTGCTTCTGCTTGTAGGTTCAGTACTTTATGTTGTGACCATTTCAGTGAAATAAATAATATATTAAGAACATGGCTGACACAGATCATAGAATCATAGAATGTTTCAGGCTGGAAGGGACCTCTAGAGGTCATCTTGTCCAACCTCCCTACACAAGCAGGGACATCTCTACCTAGGGCAGGCTGCTCAGAGCCCCATCAAGCCTGACCTTGAAGGACTCCAGGGATGGGGCCTCCACCCCCTCTCTGGGCAGCCCATTCCACTGATTTGTCACCCCCAGATTAAAGAACTTTTTTCTAATATCCAATCTAAATCTATCTAAACCATGGGAGACATAGTTTAATGTGCTGTTGAAGCTGTATCTTCAGGCACTAGACAGAACTGCTGTGAAAGGAAGATTGAAGATACCAACTCAAAGATGGGGATGGGAGCAGAGATGGCCATCACCATGTCCTCACCCCTACACTCAGCCCCACAAACCTGTGTAGAGCTCTGCTGGCTCTGGAGACTGTTACTAAACTCTTGGTCTTGTTCCCAAAACTGTCTATACTGGTCCAATGGCAAGAGCTAAGCTTCTGTACACGGATTATTGATAACCACATCCTCAGGAGAAGTGGAGCCATCCAGAATCTCAACAGTGTATGATAAAATCTAAAGGAGGAATGCATAATAAGCTGGGATTAGCTGCACAGAGGAACTTCTTAGTGCCTGTTTGTGCTGAAATCTGTCGCAGTCCATGCTACAACCTTATAATGAGGTTAGTTTGTGAATTATTAATAGATAATATGAGCCCCTAACAGATAAGAATAACAAGGGTTACAAGCTCATCAGCAGATAATGCTCCATTGCAGTAATAATCAACCTGCTGAACTCTGTAATCACCTGTAACAATTGAGACCTATTTGGGAAAATATCTATCACTTCTTACTGTTATAAACAGAAGTTTAATACAAAACATGGCAGTAATGGGCACATAATATGAGATCACGTTTTAAATACTATTTTGGCTTCCAGCACTTGCTTCTGCCTGACAAGATCCTTCTGTACATAGGAAATGTGCCACCTAGAACTCATGTGTGAGGAGAGGGAGAAATTTAGATTTCTTCTCCCATTGCTTTGTTAGGAAGCTCAGGTTTTGAGCTGGGCAGAGGCAAAAATGGTTTCACCAAGTCATGGTTAGTTAGAGCAGTGCTTAGAAGAGCTGTGCAAATAGACTATGTGAAATGACACCCTCTGGAAGTGACCCCCTGCAACAACTGAGAGAGTTGGGGTTGTTCAGTCTGGAGAAGCGAAGGCTCCGAGGGGACCTTATTGTGGCCTTCCAGTATCTGAAGGGGGCTACAAGAAAGCTGGGGAGGGACTTTTTAGGATGTCAGGTAGTGGTAGGACTGGGGGGGACGGGTCAGAACTAGAGGTGGGGAGATTCAGATGAGACATCAGGAAGAAGTTCTTGCCCAGGAGGGTGGGGAGACACTGGCACAGGTTGCCCAGTGAGGTGCTGGAAGCCCCATCCCTGGACATTTTGAAGGCCAGGCTGGCTGGGGCTGTGAGCAACTGCTCTAGTGGGAGGTGTCCCTGCCCATGGCAGGGGGGCTGGAACTAGATGATCTTTGAGGTCCCTTCCAACCCTGATGATTCTATGATTCTAACTATTCCACATCAGTCAAATCAGATCCCATAACTGTAGGTGGAGAGCTGGGTATCTAAGTGGGGCAATGGCCTCCTGTGCCAGCCTGGTCACTACCTACCTCATACCCACCTTAGATCTTAGTTTCACAGGGATATCTGAGAAAGACTTCAGGGTTTGTGTACTTAACACCAAAATGGTAATTGCAGGAAGGCTAAAATTGCTCTCTCCTGCATTGCCTCAAGTCTGGGATTCAAAATAGTACTTGTGTGCCATAGTGTAAGCTATGATAGTTGCAATGACATGGTGGGAAACCAGTTGTCATCCTGCTTTACACAAGCTGGACATGAATTTTTTTAATCCAGCAGGAAGTTAAGAGTAAAGATAAAATATCTGGAATTCTTCTATTTGGAGGTCTGCTGCCATTCAGTTCAGGAAGACTGATATTTTAGTCTAGAGAAGAAGAGACCTCATTGCTCTCTATAACTACCTTAAAGGAGGTTGTAGTGAGGCTGGTGTTGGTCTCGTTCCCAAATTAATGATAGAATGAGAGGAAATGGCCTCAAGTTGTGCCAGAGGAGGTTTAGATTGGATATTAGGAAGAAATTCTTTCCTGAGAGAGTGGTCAGGCCCTGGCACAGGCTGCCCAGGGAGGTGGTGGAGTCACCATCCCTGGAGGGGTTCAAAAAACAAGTAGATGGAGCACTTGAGGCTACGGTCTAGTGGTTAGGGAGATGTTGGGATGAAGGCTGATGACCCTAGAGGTCCTTTCCAGCCATAATGATTCTATGATTGCCAGTGCTGTGGAGGTACCACCCTAGAGAGGCTGTGGATTCAGTGCCATGATTATCCAAACCCAGTGTGGAGGAGCTGACTATATAACTTTACAGATATACATATATATTTTCTCATCTCCTATAAGAAGCAAGGATGCTCTGCACTGGGGTATGTGGATGTGGCCAACCTTTAGCAGAATAACTCTAAGTCTTTCTTCATATTGCTTTGCAAAAAATATCCCTCACCTCGTATCCTTCACTGGAAACTGAAGTCAACAAAGGAATAGATAGGAAGGGTTTTAGTGAATAAATTGGCTTATCTTCTGATATTATAGCAGCAGATAAAATTAAACAGAAAAAACCCCTCCAACCCACAAAACCCAGAACAAGCCCTTTCCCCCAAGCAATAGCATTTTCAGTCATTATACTGGGAATAACATGTCACAATAGGATTATGATGACTGCAAATGTACCATATTGAAATAAAATTAGTTTAAAAGGCAGGGACAATATCGTCATCAGGTAGCTTTCTGGCAAGGTGGAAAATAGCTTTAATAACTTTATTGTTGGAACTAGCCTAAAAAAAAATATAAAGGCTCTCCTCCCCCTGCAATACAACAGGGATTGGGTTAAAAGCAAGAACTCTGGGGTCCAGAGGGTTCTTTTTGGTGTTCCTATGAAAAACCAAGGGCTGTGGCATGCAGCTGAAAATCAGCAATGCAGGGTTGAAATCTCCTTCTGAGATGGGTGTATTTCAGAGTATGGAACCAAACAGGAATATTCATTATATGGAAAGTTAATGCATCAAGCTGCCTAGGAAGGATGCTGAGAGGTAGCACGGGGAAATCAATACAGATTGAGGTCTCTATAAGTGCAGGCAGAATGTGGAATAAGAGCTCCAAAGGCAAAGAATCCAATTGCCAAAGTTAATATTACCTTTTTGGGACACGCTTTTTGGACTTACTGAGGAGGAAATAGCATAATGGGGCTTTGCTCTCTATTTGGGGAAGGAACCACTGTATGATCTGGGGAATGAAAGAGAAGGAGAGATGATTCAGGCAGAAAATTTGGGCAGGAGTGGCTGCGTCCTCAGGAAAACATCAGCCCTGCTTAGGGCTGTTTGTTGCTGAGGCTGTGATTAAGTGCCTGCTAATAACAAATATCTGGTCAAAGCACCCAGAGTAGTAGGCTTTATACCATTGTGGAGATACAGCTGCCCCCAAACAATTTTTTGCACAAACTAGGAGTCATCAGGAGGGCACTGGATTGGGTCAATGTTTTGTGCCAAGTGTCTGTGACTTTGTTTTTATGCTCTTGCCTCTACTGGGAGGAAGATCATGTTCCACAATATGATAAAACTAATTTTGCAAGTGATCACAGAGATCATCTGAAAGAAATAAGAGCATAAAAAGTGGGGCTGGGGGAACTACTATCATCTCTTATTTGTGAACTTTGGTGTAATTTGAACAACTACATGCCATTTACATTAAATCACCATCTTCTCTCTGTCTGTCATTCTGGAGCTTATTCATTTTCTTTTTGTCATGCCTTTTATGTGACAAACTCCAGCTTAATATATTTTGTTGGCAGTTACCTACTTAATCTTCCTGATTCCTGTGGATACCAGCACAACAATGTGTTTCAGAAACTATTAAAGCTGACGAGTCAGACACCAGCCATTGATCTTTGCTGGGGACTGGGAGGTGATGAGCCCTGGCTGAGCAGGTGCCTGTGACTCAGGATGGGGAATTAGGAGGAGGATTTGGGCAAATAGAGAAAAACCTCTTGTGACAGGGCTCTGCTCACCTGGCCAGGGTAGCCTGAATCAGTCACTTTTCCTAATACACTCCTAAAATGTTCTCCCAGTTCATTATATGAACATATAATGTCACGAGAGCTACTCTGCTACTGTGGAGTTGTTATGATGCAAGAAAGATACAGGACATTTCTTAGCACATGTAAATTGTAAACACAAATAATGAGATAAATGTTGTAGAACTCTCGATACTCATCCCCTGCATGAAACCAATTAAATAAGTTTGTAGAGTGCCTTGTTCTTTCCAAATACATTACACAGCAGACTACTATGAGAGAAGTGAGCCTATCAATCAGAAGAATAAAACCCTGCCTGTTGCAAATGTACTTGTGATGACAAAGAACAAAGATTTAGAAGAATTTAAGGTTTTTTGTTATATAGTAGCATTATCAACCAACACAGTGGTCTGAGCTTCCTAATACAAGAGCCTCCTGCTACAGATTTCAGGAGCTACATCACTGCTAGGAGGTCAATAGTACATACAGCATCTCTACCTCATAGCAGACAAGCCACCTGCATCCTTTTCATTTCAGAAAGAGACAAGAAAATAGGAAAAAGGAAAAAAAAATAGAGCAAAGATTTACTTATGGCCAATTTCACAGGCTGCAATCAATTTACAGATCACTAGGAGACTTCCAGGCAAAGGCATAACATATGCCTAACAGGCTCAAAGTAAGAGGCTATCTAGAAAATTGGATTTAAGTAATAAGAGAGCTTATTTAAAGCACTAAAATTCAGCAGGCAGAGCCTTTCAGTTACTGAACTTTTAAGAGTTTTTATGATTCCCCCCCACTCACAGACACTAATGGTGTTTTTCAGCTTGAAGACTGGTATTAAGCACAACTAAGGATGTTCTTTGTTACTTGCAACGTGTGACAAGCTTTCTATACCTAGCTAAATAAAGTGTTAAATGGCTTAACCCTTTTATTCTGCATCACCTATTTTTATACAACTTGCTATATTACAGCTTGTTCTGGTCACAGTCCCACCCATGACATTTGAACACACCAGATGTTCTGCAGCCCCTACAAATGTCAAGCTGCAGTGACACAAATGGAATTATATTGAATTCAAATGACATTAAATGATATTTTAAATTAAAACTACAACTTAGGATCAGAATGTTCATCTGATGGTCAGACTCAGGGTTTTCCCAGCAGTGCTGACACTGAGCCATAAGCATTAATGATTTCACTCTGTTAGGAAAAATTCCTGGAGGGTGAAGCTGTGTGGTGCTGATGGTCCCATCAGACTGCATGTAATGAAGGCCTCAACTTATTGTTTTTCTATCGTTTTCTATCCTTCTTGATTGTCTGCTGATGAAACCTGATAAGCACCTTGTTACAGAAAATTGCTCATTTATCTAGTACATGCAGGACACCCCCATTCCATCCCTCTTGTGCACCATGTAGGAACATCTTTGCAGAGAGAAAACAGCCAGGCTTTAAGAGATGATAATTTTCCTCCTAGAGAACACTAAAGATCTCATTTTATCCTGCAATCAAGCTTATGAACACTCCCCTTGCCTTCCCTTCTCAGCAAGGAACTGGAGAGGACTGGAGTCTTTCCCCTCTCACAGAAAGAAGGAGCATCCAGCACCTCAGAGCCCTGGTGCTGAGCTACAGAACTTGCTGTGCCATGTACCAAATGGAGATTATTTGAAAGAGAATTCTCCCTCCTTCATGGTGACTCTCACTGTCACCAGGATTTGCCACCTCACTAAAGGTCTGTATGAAGGAAGCATCTCAACCAATGGAGGACACAAGGGGCATGCTGATTTCTTGCTCTAGCAGACTACCAAGTCTTCCTCTGTCCCACACACAGCCTACCTATGATTACCCAGTGTGAAGTTAGGGTAAATCACTAGAAAATGGGCTGGTCAGATCTTACTGCTCTTTCCACCTACGTAGTTGCTGGAGCTGTCACACGCTCCACAACAGCACATGGAGATGGGGCAGGCAATGGATGGTGCACGGGGGGACTGGGGTTCTGTGTGATGCATGGATGGAAGCCACAGTTTCTCTGTTTAGGATGTGAAAGTATTTTTCAGGAGTCTGCACTGGATTTCTTATAGAATAGAATCATCAGGGTTGGAAGGGACCTTAAAGATCATCTAGTTCCAGCCCCCCTGCCATGGGCAGGGACACCTCCCACTAGAGCAGTTGCTCACAGCCCCATCCAGCCTGGCCTTCAAAATGTCCAGGGATGGGGCTTCCAGCACCTCTCTGGGCAACCTGTGCCAGTGTCTCCCCACCCTCCTGGGGAAGAACTTCTTCCCAACATCTCATCTGAATCTCCCCACCTCTAGTTTTGACCCATTCCCCCCAGTCCTACCCCTACCCAACATCCTAAAAAGTTCCTCCCCAGCTTTCTTGTAGCCCCCTTCAGATACTGGAAGGCCACAATAAGGTCTCCTCGGAGCCTTCTCTTCTCCAGACTGAACAAACCCAACTCTCTCAGTCTATCATTGTTCTTACACTGTCTAGGTTTTATAGAGCAATACAAAAGTAGCCATCAGCTGTCTCAAACTCATCCTAGGTCCAATTCATGGAAAATTTCAGTGCTCTTACTCACTCCTGGCTGTTGGCATCATCCCCTGAGGGACCCAGAGAAAGCTGGGACCCATAGAGCCTAAACAGTGCAGAAAAATGTCTGCATTCCATAGCAGCCTGCTGAACCTCATCTTTCAGATGGGGCATCATTTTAAATCATAAAAAACCAGCAAAACTTCTGGTGGAGGGTTGTGCCACGTTCCCTTCTATCAAACCTCAGGCTTCCAGCCAACAATGGTATCTTTCCAAGACAAAACACACATACCTTCTGGCTTTCTTCTCATGGTGACTCAGAAACTCTCTTTCTGCAGCTCCTTAGATAAAAGAACAAAGTATTTACGATTAGATATTGTGCAAGAATATCCTGTGATATAGGACACAAGATCAACGTGGTTGGAGTTTGGGAGTGACAGAAATGATGAGCGTGGCTCACAGACACAAAGACAGTGAAATATGAATTATTGGAAACTGCTCCCTTAAGAGATACAAAACTGAAATGCAGAATCTTTTCAAAATTCAAACCCATAACATAAAACACCAGCAAGGCAAGCATCAGCTCCTAAACAAGGATTTTGAGACATAAGGAAGATAACAACTTTAGAAAAGAAAAGCGAGCCCAGTGACTGTCAGATTAATTGAACACAGTGTCAGCAAAGATTGCTTTGTGAAGTGTTGCTTCTTAAAGCATTATGAAGTCAGGAAGACATCAGAAACATTGATTGGCAGCACAGGGGGAACAGAAACCACGAGTGATCAATAAGGCAGCTGCCAGCAGGTGGGGGTGACACGACAGTGCATGAAGCACTTGCTAGAGCCTGGAGTGGGTAAGTAATAGGACTGGGACCAAATCATTGATCAGAATTATTTTTTATGTTGCTAAAGGTCTTGCAAGTGCACCTTCTGGCCTTTGAATCCATTTAATAAAAATGCTGCTATTATTTGTGCCTGCTTAGCACGGCTGCTGGCAGACTCTGGAAGCCTTAAAGGCTAAACTCATTAGCTACAGAAGAAGTTGGGATCTCCTGATACCACTAATTAATTCAGGGGTATTTTAAGTATTGGGAAGTGCTGGTAAATCATCTCTTTGTTGCCAAAGTATTAATGAACTACTTACTATATGTTTCCACTGGATGTAGGTCTCAGCCAGTCCTCTTCCCCAGCATAAACACAGAATCCAAGGACTTTCTCCAAGGCTTTGCCTTTTCTCCTGTCTTTCTTCTTTTGTTGCTCACCAAGAGGGCTCAGGTGGACCAGGGACTCCCAGAGCAAACATTGCACCTTCTTTGCAGTTTAGGGAGCTGCTGCTGAGGGTAAGTTAGAGAAGGAGAGACACCCTGTGTCCTGCAGTGAGCTCTGCCCCATTATGTTGCATGTGCACATGATGATCTGGTTTAGCAGCAGGGTGGGGACTCCACCTCAGAGCAGCTGCTAATGATAAAGCAATTTGTTATTTAAGGGGCTGCCTCAGGTTGTCCTGATTTCTTTTTTTGTCCTGAGTGATGTTCCTACTGCCCAGCCTCTGCCTTCCTCGTGGCTGTTCAAGCCCAGATTTCTTGTATCTACTAAAGATGTAAGAAGAAGATTTCACTCTTTCCTCAGGAGAGGTATTTTATATACCAAGAGAGAAGCCCCACAGCCTCTCCTCCACCCCTTCTTCTCCCAGGCCATCTCTCCCCAGTGTTTCACTAGCAATGTCCCAGCTCATCCTGTCTTTGCTGAGGATTTCCAGATCACTGACCATTCCTGCTGCATGGCTTCAGTGGGGTTACATTTTTGCCCTGTGTGGTTCTCCCTCCTAAAAAGAGATGGTTTTAAACCTGCTGTGAATGGGCTGGGAGGGTTTCCCTACCTGGTCCCAGGTTGGACCTGCCAGACCTGTGTTTGTCTTTTTCTCACAGCAGGTAGTGTTGACTTGTGTTCAGTTTGCCACCAGCTCCATCTTTCAGGCACTTCCCAGACAAGGGGTATTTAAGCAGCTTACAAAGCTCTATGTACCCACCTACCTGTGCATGCAGGGGCTGCCAGCTTCTCCATGGAGATACAGCAGCCAAGCTGGGCAGAGGAGCCTTCTTCAGGTGCCCAGTCCTAGCTGGCCTGAGGGACATACAGAGGGCACTGGGCTCTTCTGGCAGGCAGGGAAGCAGCTCCCTGCCCTCCCACATTGGCTGCCCCAGCAGCAAGGCAGGTGGGTCCTGCCTGTGGGCTACTGTTGGGCTGTTCTTGGGATGCTACATGAGACAGTGCCCTGAGCAAGGGCTGGAGGAAACATGCTATGAAATCAGGGGCTTTGCAGGAGTCAACAGGCTGTGGTGCCACACTCATCACAGTCCCCGTCTAGTGTCCTCAGCTCCCTCTTTCTCCCAGTCAACCAGAATGAGGACATTGCAGGTGAGAATGGAGCAGCAAAAGGCAGCAGACATACAGCATATTGATTTTAAGCAGCAATCTTACATCAACAAGCAATTTTAGTTATTGATGTTGTTTGCCCACGAGCAGGATGGTGATATAAGTATTGCCACGGTCCAGCTCTGGAGGCTGCTTTGTTTCTGAAGGCTCCATCAGCCTGGGCAGCTGCAGGCAGGACTGTCCCTGCACCTCACTGCCAGCAGCACATCTGAACGAGGAAGTATCCACAAACCCAAGCTGTTTCCCCACAAGAACAACAGAAGAAGTACCATGCACTCAGTGCAGACCCAGCACAGGAGGTGGTACGTGCAGCTGTCGAGGTTTTGTTGCTGTTGTTGGTTCAGCCATTGTCATTTCATGCTGCCATCAGTTGCCTGCTCACACAGGTCAACGCTGAACTCAGCAGCAGCCCCTCAGTTTTCTTTCACATAGGACACCACTGAGAGAGCTCAGCAAGATGGGAACCAGCCCTAACAAAAGCCACATCCAACAAGAAGCTCCTCCAGCTGATCAGCTCCTGGTTATATAGCCCTGGCCTCACCCATCACTCCAACTATGACCACCTGGGTGAGGGTGGAGCCACCACAGAGACACAGGTGGGCCAGGTTCTGTCTCTGGAACATGAAACCAACAGGGAAAACAAAACATTCTGCTGGGTTATGACTCATCCATGGGTCAACTCCAACTCGGGGCCCATAGCCCAGGCCCCAGCACTTCAGTTGCAGAACATGGAGCATCAATGGTGTAAGGTGTGCCTGTTTCAGTGACAGCTCCTGGCTGGGATGCAGCAGGGAGGTAGGACTGCTCATGTGCTCCATGGGGAAGGAATATTTGCTGCTTTCTTGCCAGGAATTGGAACATCTGTCCCTCCCTCCCTCCCAGTCTGCCTGAGGTGAGGATGAGGACTTCTGCATTTTCCACCACAGCTCTGGGGCCAGTTGAGCACTGAGCAGATGCAGGTTATCCCAATAAATTGGGTGCCAGTGGCTTGGTGGAAGCCCCTGTTCCTCCAGGCAGACACCTGATAAACCAGAGTTAGATCTAAGACAGGGCACACCCAAAGCAGCTGAAGTCCTGTTCTGAGTGGAGACAATCTCCTTTCCAAAAGGGATTTGGATGGGTCACAACAGCCTGAGTTGGACCAGTGGTGGAGAGGGAAAGGGGGTTATGGGAGTTACCAGCAGGTCTCCAGTAGCTGGAGACAATTAAGGAAGGAATGATGATCTGCACTGTCAACTGAGAGACAGTTCCCAGCTGAGCACTGCTTGGAGATTTGAGATCTAATTAAAGCAGGCCTTGGATCTCATCATTCTTCCTGCACGCCTGGGACAATGAAATACTGACTCGTGCATCTGTTCTCCATGTGTATTTGATGCAAATAAGGAAGGAGTCTGTAAATACATCAAAAACCATACTTTATTTTATGTATAGCAATACAATTTACATATTAAATAACACTATAATAGAATGATTTGATATAGTTTAACATAACAAAAAGAAGATTCTTCAAGTTACAAAAACCCCCCAAACGAAAAAAACAAAGCAAAGTGAACCAAAAAAAAATCTCCCTCAAAATACTCCCTCCCACCCTCTCCCCAAACCAAACACCACATTTTTTTATTTTTATTTTTTTTCTGAATGGATCAATGAGACAAACGTATCCAGTGACCGGCTAAGTCTAATTCCTATTGCACACACTGACAATGGAATAATAATTAAAAAAAAAAAAGAATCCAACTTTCACAATCACTGCCCCAAAGAAATGACAAGGGTGGAAATCTTTTTTTCTGGAGTGTGATGATGGTGTCTCACTACCTCGATACACAGAAGGTTTGTATTCACATAGCCACCACAGAACTAGGAAGGAGGTGAAACTAGAAAAAAATTAGCTTTATATGAAAATATAAAATTCTATGATTATATACCATAGATACAAAGTTCCCAGAAGATGCTTATCCAAGCAACAAAATATTTACAGTTTTAATGACTCTGCTAGTTTAAAAATGAAGGAAAGGAAAATAGGAGTACACATGAACGCTTCGGTCTCTAGAAACAATGGCTGCTTGCTAGTTTCAAATGTCCTAACAAAACAAAAAAAAGTCACTACCCCAAATGTTGGAGAGTTGTGACATTGTATAAAATTGACTATCTCCTCTTTTGGAGACGTTTATTCTTAAAACTCAAGACATTTTTCTTGAAATTAATTCTCCTCTGTAGAAAATGCTTCCCTTTGCAAAGAGTTAACAAAAACACTAAAAACAGTTTAACAGCTAAGACAAAGTAGAGGCCAAATCTCTTCAGTACAGTTCCTTCTCTTTATTTTTGCATTCCTTCTCCTCTGATAAGTAAAAGCCAATGTAGTTCACATTGTTAGAATGGCAACAAAGAGAAGAAGAGCAAAGGGGTAACAGTAAGAATTGAATTACGTCTGTAAAATAAAAAGAAGAAAAGCAATGCAGTGGATTAACAAATAGGCATTTTCCCTTCATATAAAAATTCACTGGCACCATTTGAACATAAACTTCAGAACACAAGATCTGATGTCCAAAGACATGAATTTGAGACTGCTAAATCTTTAAGACAACTACATTGTAATTTTTTT
Source organism: Brachypteracias leptosomus (assembly GCA_013401335.1). Lineage (NCBI taxonomy): Eukaryota > Metazoa > Chordata > Aves > Coraciiformes > Brachypteraciidae > Brachypteracias > Brachypteracias leptosomus. Next base: position 277,105 of record VYZX01015327.1, read on the forward strand.
TCTTTTTTTAAATTAAGTTGGTTTTGCTTTGCTGAGAATTAGTAGCATGTATCTTTGGTAGAATCAATACCTATATTTTTTAGCTTTTAAATAAAATACATCAGCTTAAAAACAAAGAGATCATTAAGAAGGCAGTTGTGCTGTGTCATAAGGATTCTTCTCCTAATGTTCCAATGTATCACTCTGGGTTCAAGCAATTCGAGCAGTCAGAAACTGGAAAAACAACAGAAATTTGGCAGATCCTGTAAATGATTCCACTAACCTAGAACAGACCCACAGTACAGAAAGAGTCACACACAAGAAGTAGTTTAAGGGGGTTGGATTTTTCTTTTTTCCTGTTCCTAAATCAGTATTTGGAAACAGACACTGTGAAATACTAAGGACAAATGCTGCTTAAAATGGATGTTCTTGAGACCTTGGTCCTGCAGAAGAGTCAGTGCTTAGCCTGCACACCTGAGTCCTGCTGGCTCACCCAGACCTGCCTCCTGATGCCAAGGAGTGTCTGTGGGATGGGGCATTTGGCTGATTTTAGGTGTTAAGATGACACAGCAGCTTTCCAAGCTTTTTCCTCTTGGAAAGCTTGGCTGCCCTTTGGGCTCAACACTCTTTTCTGTCTTTCACACGGTCTGCAGGTGCAGCACATGCAAGACATGGAGAAATAGTATTTTCTAAATGTAGACACGTGTACTTCAGTCCTTTATCTCCTTATTTCTCAGGGCTGGTGCTGAGGACCACATTTTATAGTGATGGGATATACTCAGGATCTCTTAATTTGCTGGCCTGCACCTTGTCTGGGAACTTCTGATGCTTGAAGGACATCCCAAGGGGTGGTCACAGAGGGGTGGGGGTGGCATGGCAAAAGCAAGGTTGTGATGCACAGAGGGGGGCTTTGGCCAGACACTCATGAGTGCACATCTCTGAACACACACTCACTCCTTCTGCCAGTCTCAGTCCCAGGGAGAGGGTGCAAATCCAGGTAAGGGAGCAGAACTGCAGCTGCCCACAGTAGGGTAGATTTGGCTCTTCCATGCTCTCAATCCTGACCTTCACAAGCCATTCCTAGCTTCATCCACTCCAAGCCTAATGCATCACTGCTGTCTATTGGCTCTACTGGACTGTCTGCACAGCACTTGGCACACAGCTTGAGCCCCCTTCAGAAAAAAAATCCATAGAGACCTCCTAGAACATCGGTGTAAATTATTTCCCCATGGATTAAACCCCAATCGAGTATTTCAGGTGTGGGGAAATGCCAATGCAAATGCATGGATTTCCAAAGCATCTACCAAAGTTCAGCCCCCAGAGCCTTCTTTCATTGATTTTTAAAACTTGTGAGAAGGTGAGGGATTAAACCAAGGATATTCAGGCAGTGTGTCACGAACCACAGTTATCTCCCATCATGCCAGTGAAATGAAAAGTAATCAGCTGAAAGTACTGAACAAATCCAACCCTCTTGATGCCTGCAGTAATCTTTGTGTCATTTGGGCTCTTGTCAGGGTTTGAATTCTTAACTTCTCCCTACACCTCCCCAGGAACTTAAATACTTCAGATTGAACTGATCCAACTCATCAGAGTCCCTTTGTGCTACCAGCTGGAATTGCCTGGGGCTGGGATCACTACTGGGGGCACAAGGGGGGGCTCCCCAGCCTCTAAGGCTGATGCACACTGGCCAGCAGACCACTCAGCAGAACCTTCCAGGCAGCACTACTTGAAAATATACTTAATTCTTGTAACTGGGGGGCCAGCCCTAACTCTTACCAGGCATTAACTGGCTCCCACCTTGGTGCTGGGATGTGCCAGTGAGAAGGGGATGCAAACCACAAAGCATTTTGTGCATTTTTGATTTGGATTAGCTGGTGCTGGACATGGGATTTCCTCACTCAAACTACAGATGTATTCTACTGCTCAGGGGTAGTTATTTGGGTGACTTTTATGGAGGGATTCAATAAACTGAGAAGTAAAAGGGGACGGTGTAAAAGGTTGTTGATGAATTCTTAAAATGCTTTGGTGTTGGAATTAATCAAGTGTATCCATCCTAGGAAATCTTTCCCTTATTAAAAATAACAGGCCAGATATTAGCACACACCAGAGTTTGCAAAGCTCCTCCCCTCTCAACCAAAACACCTCCTCTCAATACAATTTTAAGCAGTTTGCTTCCACCTTCCACTCACAGAACCTTCCTCCTAGCCAAGCTTCCTCCCTGCCCTCCCCTCCAACACAAAACGTGGGTTTTACTTTACCAAATGTCTATTTCAGCAAGACAGGACTGGCAAAATTTAATAAGATTTACATTTAAATGAAAAAAAAAACCCTCTGTAACATTTTGATAAGTCCTGAAAAATTACAATGCATGTTTTGTGCAGTTGGAATTTTAAGAGACTAATGCCATTTATAAGGGATGGTGCCTTCAGCTGTACACCAAACATCAGGATGGTTGAAACCATGTATTTCCTTCTCAAGGCAGATTCAACAACCCCTCCCTATTCAGCTGAGCTATGAAGGACAGGATTAGCTTTAATTTTCAGGAGAATTAAGTATGTGCCTACTACTTTTGTTAAACAGGGATGGAACTTGTTGTATTGTGAGCAAATACAAAGGAAAAGGGAGCCAGTGAGGATGTACAGTTAAATGCTCCAAACAATAATTCAATTATTTATATAATCTGGGGGAAAACCATTTTCTTGGTCTGGGAGGGAAAACACAATCAGCTGGGTTTGTGCTAAAGAATTAAGTCTGGCAAAAAAAAAAGAGGGAGAATGTAACTTTATAGGTAGTTTTTTTATTAGTTTGCTTCACCAGTAAATATGGATCAGTACTTTATGTTTTAGCACTAAAGTATGAAAATTACACACCTGTAAAAATGGCATCTAACAGTTATGAAATTAAGAAACGCCTGTCATCATGTAACATACCATTAGGTGTGAGGTCATATTCAAGAAAGAGTAAGGAAATTAATGTGTCTAAAATATTGAATAGCTTAGTACTGTAAAATATTGCTACCTTCAATATATCTGAAAACAGGTCTGATTTGGGGTTGTAGGAGGTTTCTCACTGTATTGGCTCTGATGAGAATAAAACCAAAACACTTTCCCATCACAGGGCTGGTTAAAAATCTAAAATTGACAGTTTTCTGAATAGATGGGGAAACTCTGAAATGGTAAATTCAAAACCTATCACTGCATCCCACATACGAATTGCATCTAATTTATAGGTATATGGTAGGTAATTTATCTATTCCATGTGAAGCAAGTCTTGGGCTCATAACTGTACAAAACAGCAATTTGAAACAATACAGAAATCATTGTTTCAGCTCCACAAGGCTCTTACACCTTCCCTGCAGCTCATCATCACCTGCCACGTTTTGTCAAGGAAGGATGAACACTGCTCATCCACCTCCACTGGAATGCTGAATACCCTCAACCAAAACTGTGACATGATCATTAAAATAATAAATATGGTATGAAGGGGTACAAGTATCTGTTGTAGGAAGAATCCACCTGGTCTAGCATTCAAGATTTAAGATTCGAGGGTCACTGTAGTTAGCAAAACTTCACTGCATTTAGACAAAACAGAAAAAGCATGTTTGTTGTCATGGAATGTCACATCAGGGCTTGTCTTGTATTAGAGTATTATAGGCAGTAACACTGATCATATAGTGCAAACTAGATAAAATTGCGTTTCACTGTGTGAAATAAACAGAGGTGCAAATGCTCAGTAGGATACCATTAAGACATAAAATGGCAAAAAATAAATATCAAAACTTTTATCAGTGTAAAAAAGTAATTGGGTTATTGTATAACCTAGAGTCTGGCAAAAAAGGCCTCAAAAAAGTTCACTCAGTCTTCAGAAGTTCTACAAATTAAGTGCCTTTTCAGGTTTCCAATTAGACAAGAGACTCCATGCTTTCTGCGGGATCAGATTCATCACTGGCCATCACAGCACCATTTTTGTCCAGTGTCATGGGACCGTTTCCATTCTCCTTAGTGCTGACCAAGCTCAGCATTGCCTTATACAGAAACTGGTACTGCTCCTGGAAAAGAAAGGACGGGTTAGTTCAATCCTGTCAGTGCACATACATGAGTGGCACTTAAATCTGGCATTTCCAGGGTAGGTTGTGGGTATTCATTGCTAGAAGTGTACACATAGCAAAGAAAAAGACTTTGAGAGCAATTACCTCTGTTAGTCCAGTTTAACCTTGCCAATCCAAAACTCTGGGTTTGGGTAGATGATATTATTCCTGATACATTATTAAACACCACAGGAGGGCAGGACAATACCTGAGCCCACAGCTCAGCCCCAGGGTGTTCCCTCATAGCAGCAGAGCCACGCAGGGAGGCAGAGGTGCTGCTCTCACTGCACAGGGAGCTTTATCTCCCTGCATCTCTACCTGCCCTCCTGCATCCCTTCAGATCACAACCTGCCAGGTTGAAGTAGCAGAGCTTAACTTACAGGGCTGGCAGGGGCATGGTGACAAGCTGAAAGGTCCTTCTCTGCTAGGGCTGCCTGTACAGCACCTTCCTAACTCTATGAGAAATAAGCTTAGCTGAAAATCAGAGACTTACAGTGTGGGTTTGAGGTTTATTAAAAAAACCCCAAATGACAACTATACAAAAAAACCCCCTAATGCAAATTCTGCTTGGTAGCAGCTGCAGCAGGGCTTGACAACACACACAATGTGTGTTTTAGTTCATGCTTTGGATGAAAACCTTGTAAACTATCTATTTATAATCCATTTAAACACTTACAATGTCTGTAAATACTCCAGGCCGCATAAGATTTATCATCTTTGCCACCTGGAAAACATCGACAGCATTTTCATTCTCCAGCTGCTGGGACAGAGTGGTAAGGGCACATAACGTTCCTGCTGACACAGCTCCATACCTGGAAAACCACACCAAAATGAGCAAGTTATTCAGAAACACACCCATGAACCAACACAAAGCCATGAAAATGTTGATATTGTCTTATTTGGTTGCTGCAGGTCTTTGTCTCTATTAAACGCTTGTTTTATCCTGGCTGATTTTTAGTCATTTTAATTTATAGAAGAAATTTGATGGTACCAGTCTTCTGGTACCTGCAGTATTCAATATGGAGAACTGTCTCACAGCAGAAGAACATGAGCCATTTAAAACCACCCAGCCTGGGGAGAGCAGCCCTGGAATCAGCTCTCACATGCCACACGTCCTGAAAGCATCTGCATTATAGCCGAGCATATTTTAAATTCATTAGTGGGAGCTCAAGCAAAACACAAACGATTAGAGAGAAATGAGACTTTGCCTCTTCCTCCACATCTGACAATTACAGAAAACTAACACGGACACGAGGTGCTCACGAGGAAATGGGGCACAGCTTAAAGTCCTCCTTAGGTCTGATTCATCAGCTGAAGGCAGCATCCCTGAGCTGGGCACCCAGGAGACATTAGGGATTCTGAAGAGTTGAGCTGTGCTGTCATCTAGTAAGAACCTGAGCAAGAGTTATTCGTCAGGAGCACGACTCAATGTGTCCTTGAGATACTGGTCAGGTAGAAATCTTGCTGCTGCTAAACCTGGGGGTGTCACGAGTGCAGTTGTGGGGCATGGCAGAGAGGATCCAAAGCAACAGGGGCTTGTGACTGCTCTGAGGAGCCTCAGTTGTCCTCTGCTCCCCCTGCACTCAGGAGACTGAAATTCTGTCCTGCTACAGGACTGCTCAGTGACTTTGGGAAACTCTGTGTCTAACTGTCCCCCAGCTGTAAAAGGGGACACGGGTGCTCTGTGAACTGTTTGGAGAAGTGTACAAGAAAACTTAAATAATCAGCAAGTGCTGCAGTGCCATCTGCTATCATAAGATTACCAGTAGGGTTTTTTTACAGCATTCCCGAGGAAATCAAGACATATGCTGACTTAATTTCAGATGATTTCTGCAAACTCGATTTGCCTAGAAATGGGAAACAGAAACCAGATAACAATAGATCTGCTATATTGGATGGAAAGTCTATAGAAGAAGGATCAGGGCTTCTGTACAACAGATGGTTGTGACTGATCATCAACAGTGGTGGACACAGTGTATGTGTGCCTGGTGGGACACAACTCTGAGGGTCCAATGGGCTCATTTTTCCTTGAGCTGACAACCTCCAGCTCCCAACAATCTGAAGGCTCTTCTCATGGAAAATTATGCAGCAAATCTTTAGTTGCCTACATATGGGCAGTTATATTTAAAAATCTTGACGACTGTCTCAAGTTGGAATTTCTGAACTTCTCTGAAATCTTGTTATCAAGTTCACCCCACCCTGTACTTCCTAAATACCACCCGCATTTCGTATCTGCAAATTCATATATTTGGAATTAATCTGCAGTTGTAATTATTAGTGGATTACGTGATATAGTTGTTGCATATAGTAAAGGGAAATTTTCATTTTCAGCTACATTGGCTTAGGCTCCAATGAAAAGCAGAATCCACATTATGTATTTGGCATGAAAATAAAATCATTGGATATGACAAATAAACCAAAAAACCCATTTGCAGAAAGAATGACTCAGCACTGTTAGGAATGTGATTTTGATTTTTCTTTTTCTTTTTTTTTTTTTTTCTGGTCTAGCATGAAATGCCCAAATCAATAATGGTTCTAATTTTGTAAAACATAATCTTAAATACTGCAAGAGTAGCAAAACCTCACTTCAGACTACCCAAAGCATGAATATTAAAACTAGCCTGGAATTAATCAGTGTTGGCAAGAGGCAACAGAGCTTACAGTGTGCATTAGCAAGGCAGGAGAAGGTGGGAGAAAAACTACTCGCTGCAGCCCAGGGGACCATTTGCAGGAGTCAGTTGGGAAAAACCTGTTGGAGCAGCAACACCCCATTATGGAGTGAAAGCTCTTCCAGTGACAGCAGATCCAGCACACGACTGCACATCAGCACAGAGGCTGATCCCACCACTGAAACACCAAGTTTGGTAATAAGGTTTGTGCACAGAAGGTGAATTTTTCCAAGATTTTCCCACTAATCTTGCTCTGTAGCAATGGCAGGAGGTGTAATGGGCTGGAGTGTAGGGGGGCTGCAGGTATGGGAGGTGTTTATGGGGATCACTCTAAGGGCAGCTCAAGCAGTGTCAGAAATGGGGGTTCCTTGGGGTTTTAATGGCAGAATGGCTCCAGGAAGCCCTGTGCCCACCAGGAAACAGATCCTATGAGACCCAGGCTTCAGCTTCAGCACAAGGGTGTTTTGCAGCTCCATAATGTGTGCAGAGTAGTACTATGCAATGCAATAGTTAGTGTCCTTTGTAACTGGGCACTCAAGCATAGCTGGCAGGACAATGCTCACCACTGCACTACAAAAGAGACAAGTGTTGGGGCATGCTGGCCCCATGTTAGAGGGCTCCCTCCCTCCCACTTGCCACCATATGGGCCCCCTGGGCTGTTCTGGGGGAAGCAGGAGGAGGAAAAAGAAATCTGCTCTCAGAAAACCTGTGCCCTTTGTCACAAGATACTTCTGCTGCTCATCCTGGGACAAGCTGAGCTTGTTCTGTCTTACATGGCACATTAAACCTGAGCTGTCACACAGCAACTCAGATTGTTTCAAAACTGGTTTCCATAAGCCTATATTGGGCTGCTTAGAGCCTTATCTAAACCAGGGCTCTGCTGAGTTCTCAAACAGGTTGTAGGATTTGTTTGGGATGCTTCCAGGGGCAGAAGAACCCAAAATAACTTACAAAGCAAACACTGCCTCGCTTTCTGAGTCCACCTAAGATTATGACCAACATAAAAACTACATTAAGCAAAATGTATTTGGCCTCACACGGCAACTGAAAACTCATCCCTGGAAGTTTAAATATTCTGCTCCTGTTCCCTAGACCACCAAACATCATCCACTCCGTGCATGAATGAACATCAGTCCTAACAAGTGTCCTGTAGCTGAGTAACTCTTTGTACAACCTGCAGATAAAAGGGAGAAAAGAGATGACATACTCATCATGAACTATGGTGGGGCCATCCCTTGTTAAGGCCTCTTCCTTGATTACATTGATAAGTTCAAAGGTACTGCTTATGGGAGCATCTGGGTTTGGCCATTTAGGACACTGAAAGTGGCGGACTTCCAGAACGTAGTCATCCTGCAATGAAAAACCAGCCTGGGCATTAGCTACTCCAGTTCCACATTCAGCCACTCCAGGTAGAAAGAGGGAAGAGCCTCACTACAAACTGAAGAGGTACCCTCTTCTCTATATAGAAAGAAGATGACAGACACACAGCTCTAGCATCCTTGTAACACCCTAAAATAATGCAACTTTAACAAAATGTCTAATTCATAAAAGATCTGGTATTTGAGTTGAGGTATTTGAGTTGAGTTTATCATATAAACCTCTCTCAGAGCCCTTCATAGCTCACAAGTCAAACAAGAGAAGAGCAACCAAGGAACTCAAATTTGAAAGGCCTTGTAAACTCATGTTCTGCAGCAAAATCCAGCTGCAGTCTGGAAGGTAAGCTAGAGGCAGGTTTATAGCTCAAAAGAAATACACTTACATAAACCCCCTTAATTAAGGCCTCTGATCTATTGAAACTATAAATGCTGAATTTTATAAGCAGAAATAGGACAATGAACCTTGGTGTACTTTACAACTAATAATTCAATCCACTTGTGTGATTTCAAACTGAAAAACCAATGTCTTCTCTTTCAGGTAAGACAAACAATTAATACTATGGTCTCACTGGCTAGAGGAATCTACCTGGAAGTAGAAGATGTGAGAGGGAGAAGGAGCCAACAAGAACACCCTTCCCCTGTGAGCAACATGCATGCACATGCATTTACAGGTAAATCTTTATCAACTGCTTCTCAACTCTTCTTCCTCCATATTTAAACAACATCAGCAGCATTTTGGTGAAAAGCCAAGACCCACATCTGGAGCTTTATTTTACCTGGGTAGCTTCAAGGATAAAGTCATGGATGATAATTTGCTCTTCGTTAGAGAGGCACAGTCTGTCTTTGCTGATAAGGGTCACAGTAAAGGCCTCACAGTTCATGGATTCTTCACGACTTGGCCAGTACACAAACTCATCTTCTGCCTGGAGGAATGAAACAACACACTACTGCAGCCTTTCAGATGCCTTGGGTGTGACTGGAAAATCCAGTGGATCAAAAAATTGGATTGATAAATAGAGATGATCAGGAGCTGACCTTTAAAAACCATTTCTGTCTAAAACAAATTTACTATTACAGTAGTAAGCCTGCCAGATCCTTCCTTGGTGTGTCCAAACAGGTAACATCTGCCTTTTAATTGGTTTCATAGGGAAATGGTTCTCCTAGCTTACTCATACTTAACCTTTATATTGTATCCCAAGCTTTATTACCTCCTGCCTACACAGTTTTGCATGAAAGTCAGATATCTGTTTAGAAAAAGCTCATTGACCTTTAAAAATTAATTGTTTATCATTTTAAATTTGTGGGGTTTGTGGTCTAATCCAAAACTCAAGGTCTGTGGATCAGGTCTAGGTAGAAGATTGATGGATACTTACGTAGGGCTTGAATTTTTAGGAGCGATGGGAGGAGTGAGGAGGAAGGAAAAAACACAAATATTGTTACCCTTGAAAAAAACACTGGCTTAACTTAATGCAAGTTCTCCAGCAAAACTCCACTACTGAAGGGACACTGGAAAATCTCAGTGAGACTGAATGGTTGAGGAAGCTCAATGCTTAAGCAGTCTAACTGACAGGATGCAGATAACACACTGTCAAAGCTTTTCTTTAAAAAATAACTATGAATTCCTAATGTACTGCAGAGAAAGGAAATTAGGCTCTGTCACCACATCCATGCAAAGCCTGTTTCTCCTCTTGGCTTCAGGGGTCTCCTGTCCCTGCAGTGTAAGCACAGAAGCCCCTCTGGCAGCACTGCATGCCTGCATCTCTCAACAACCCATGTTTTACTCATGAGGAAACATGAGCTAGGATCCTGCTTCATCCTGCTGTGGCCATGAGCATGTCTCTAAACTCAGGCTTATTTCTGTGGGCTTAGAGCCTTGATGTACCTGACATGCAAGATACTGTTGAGATTTAGGCCTTAAATGTTTATTCTGGAAGTGAGACTTAGGGCTCTAAGTCCCTCCCAAGTGCCTTGACAATTCTGTCTTCAATAAGCCACGTGGCAGCATCGCTGAACACTGGGGAAGTGACCTGTCCTGCTACATGACAGATCCTCAGGCAAGCAGGTAGCTTGCAATATTGTTAATAAAAATATTATTGCATCATGCATTCAGCACTTTGCCACTGTCTCAGTCCTGTGCCACCCCTCCTTGCCAGTCAGCATCACCCACACCAAACACTGATGTGTTGGTGTTGATACACGGATAGAATCACAGAATTGTCAGGGTTGGAAGGGACCTTAAAGATCATCTGGTTCCAACCCCCCTGCCATGGGCAGGGACACTTCCCACTAGATCAGGTTGCTCAGAGCCCCATCCAGCCTGACCTTAAAAATTTCCAGGGTTGGGGCTTCCAGCACCTCTCTGAGCAACCTTTGCCAGTGTCTCTCCACCCTCCTGGGGAAGAACTTCTTCCTAACGTCCAATCTGAATCTCCCCACCTCTAGTTTTGATCCATTCCCCCCAGTCCTACCACTACCCGACATCCTGAAAAGTCCCTCCCCAGCTTTCTTGTAGCCCCCTTCAGATACTGGAAGGCCACAATAAGGTCCCCTCGGAGCCTCCTTTTCTCCAGACTGAACAATTGCTGCTGGCCAACCTCCACCCTGGGAACAGTGACAGTGAAAGAAGGAACCAGGCATCCTTGCAAGGGATGTGGCCGAGTTCAGTGTTCCTCCTTTACCCTTTAATCACTATTGTTCTGCAGAGCAATTTCATGTACTTGTAAAGACAAGATCAGCCTCTTCATTTCCACCTGACACGCTTTCATGTCATTAGTGCTTTCTGATTCGATCGGGTTTCTCCGAACGCTCTTCGCCTCGCAGCGCCTGCAATCCCTTTCATCACACCCCACAGGAAGCATATTGACTGCTGCCTCTTTAGTAGCCCCTCACGACTGCTATTTTCTTGCTGTAATGAAGGTGGTTTCTCTTCCACTTCCACGTACAATCGTCTATTCACCTCAGTGATGCACGCAGGAAAAAATGAACCATTTAGTTCTTAATCCTTTTCAACGCGCTCTCTTGAGACGTGCTGGGAAATCTGGAAGTAGTGATTAGCACTTCACCTGTGTCTCCTTATTCTCTCTCTCTTTGTCTGTCTCATTATTTCCACTTAAACTAACATACATGTTTACTTTCTACTTTCATCAAAACCAGCATCTGTAACCTTGCACAGCCATAGTCTTGCGTGGCCTGAGTCTTAAGGCCCTGGGCAAACAAGCAATCATCTTATTGTCCCTGCTTCGTATTTCTGCTCCTCTCAAAGTCCTCACCCGTGGTGCTGATCACCCAGTAACCCCAGTGCCTTGCATCTTTCCAGCCAGGCAGCTCTCAGGAGCTTTGCATCATCAGCACCAGCGTGCTGCCTGGGAGCACTCTGGGCCAGCCAGCTCAGGATGTCTTTCCCAGGGGTGAGGGTAGAGCAAAAATCAAGCTTCTCATCTCAGGACTTGTCTTTTTCTAACAAGCTTACGGCAAAGTCTGAGACAGTGGCTCACAAATTGGCTTTTGCCTTCAACCAGAAAAGAGCCATAGCCTGTAACTAGGTGGCCCTATGGTGGTGACTGCAGGACTGGGCAGGGAGGGACAGGGTGAACTCACCAGGCTCTGGTTGTCCGGCAGCATGACGATGATCTGTGCATTGTGGTCCCAGATCATCCTCCAGAAATCTTTAGTCGTGTGTGGCAGTGGGTGTTGGGTTATGATGAACTCGTTGCTCCTGTAGTAGCCCTTTTGCAGCAAAACAAACCACACAGTTACTTACTGCCTTCAATACTTTCAAAACATTAATTTCATCTCTGGGGACATGTAATGACCCCACTTCATTTTATTCCACAATATTTTCACACAGACTATAATTTTATAACTCCATTTCCCTTCTGCAGAGTCCCCGTTGTTTTCATTTACTCTAAATCCCAGTATTTATTTGACTGCATCTCATGGAAATACACATTCCATCCAAATGCATCTTGTATTTAATTTTTTTAGGCACCAATCTTTAATAAAACACAGCTAATAGCTTTACATTATGGGGAAGGTGTTAAAATCTCATCTGTTAATACACAGCCATTACATACAGAATTAACACAATTACAGGCATCTGGTATTTAGCACCTTAGAATTGATTTTACTTTGTAATTAGGTGTTGGCTTCCTCACCATGATATAAGAGGCATTAATGTAATCTGTTCCCTTCATTCCAGGCAGCGGTGCCAAGCCCACTCTAGCACGCTCAGCTATAAGATTAAAAAAAAAAAAAAAATATGAAAAAAAAATCAAAGTCTGGTCATGGCACAATGCAGAAAGTAAGAATTTCTCAGCTGTTAACAAACCAAACAGTGTGCAGCTCCCATCTCCCACAGGAGCAGGCCAGCACTTTAACTGCCTTAAAGCATCGCCTGCTAACACAGGATATAAAAGAGAATGTTGCACAATATTCCCACAAGGACAAAGTAATTTCAGGAATCAAATTTTACTATAGCAAAGATTTTCACAGCAGGCTGAATTACCAAATAACAGTATATGCAGTGATAACAGGGGATTTCGGGTAATTCTTGGCTGTAGTGTTCCATTTGTCTCCAGCAGCACACAGACCCAGCTGATTTATTTTGTTTCCCCTACCACTCTGCAGCACTGCCATCACTTAACTCCTCCCGGCTGGAGGGTGAGAGAACCTCCAGAGACAAAACCCTTCCCTAAGGGGTAATCACCCAGAAGAGTGTGTGTGTTCTGCAGCAGATCTACACTTCTCACGTTTGAGGGCTGGGCTTAACCTCATCCTCAAACCAACTGACAGTGCCAAAGTCACTGCAGCTACATGACACCAAGTGCAAAGTCATACAGGCTGTTTCTGCCCTGTTTACATTTGGGTTTAAGTTATACCCTGATGACCTCCCTTTTTATTAACAAACTTCAGGATGGACTGTATCTGCACCATTCTGACTTTGTGCTAGCTTGGCTATCACCTGTCCTGCATGTCTGGTACTCTGGGTAATATGATGGGCATGATGTTGTGCCCGTGCTTGGTCTGGTGCAAATTTGTGCTGCTTGGCAACCATGCACAGATCCCATATTAATGACTGTGAAACTGTGGCCTTGGGCACTACATATCCTCCAGCCTGGAGAAGGCTCACATGCAGAAATTGAGTGTAGCTGCTGCCTTACAAAGACCTTGTGCCAATCGAACTGGGAGATCTCACCTGAGCTGGGAGTGGTATCAAAGTCATTCTCTCAGTATTCCATAGATTTATCCCCTACCTAGTTATTCAAATTCTTAAGCACTTCAAATTAACACTTCACTTGGACAGTTATATCTGGCTGACACTATAACTATTTTCTTTTGTTCAGCCTCATCAGGGTAATCCTGAAAGACAAGACATCTTGGCCTGGAGAAGAGATTACATTTCTCCTTCCTAGTGGCTATGCCTTTTCATGCATAATACTGGGAGAATTCAGTACAAAAACATTATGCTAGGCAGTAATCAAACCCAAGATGTGATCTTACACGGCACGACTGATGAGTTCCTGTTCTTCTCTTTGTTGCAGTCTTTCTGAGCACTGAAGCATTCCACGTATTTTGCATTACACTGTGTAACCAGCTGAAAAAGAATAAAGTAGTAAGTCAGTCCTCACAGCACGCTCAATGAAGAGAGGAGGTTTCTTTGCCAACTCCTGCAAAGATGCATCAGCAGAAGAATAAACTGCATTGTTAAACTTGTTTAAAGTACTCAAGATACCAATGGAAATCATCCTTTTCATACAACATGTTTAATGGATAAAAAGATCTCTGCTGCTCTCAGCTTCGGAGCAGCCTGAAAATGAAATTCCATCCCAGTGTATTTTCACAGAACACTACGTTTAGTTATCTGTGAGAATGTATTTCAAAGACTTGCAGATAGGTTCAGGCAGAAGCAGGTCTCAAGGAAGAAAAGCTAGCAAAATAAAACAGTAAAAAACTTTTATGTTTTTAACTTTGTGTGTGTTTAACTTTTATGTTTTCTTCTAAAATAAAACCCAGATCATTCCTGCAGAATGTCTTTTTCTGCCAGGCCTCTGGGGAACCCAGCATGCTGGTATGTGAGATCTGAGGCCATGGGTTACACTCTCTGGTCTGCCAAGTTCATCCTGGGCTGCTTATGAGGCACAGAGAAAAGTCAGGGAGGCAGGTTTGTATCTGAGTATTCCCCCAGCGTGTGGGGAAACTACCAGAGCAAAGAGGGTGAAAAAAGTGGCTTTTTCATCTCCTGCACCAGCCACTCACTACTCAGCATAACTTTACTCTAAGATGGCTGAATGTAAAGCACTGTACCAGGGCATGAGCACATGTTATTTTCTGCCAGCTCTGTGGCAGCAGCAGAAATGAGGAAAGATTTAATAAGTGCTGCTGGTCACGTCTCAGTTTCAAAAGCACTCTAAACAAGATAGCACTCAACTCATCCATGTACTAGCATAAGCCTCCTTAGAAGTTACAGGGTTTCTAAATACCTGTTCAACACTGGCAGAGAAAGTAATTCCTGAAAACAGCTCTTAAGTTTTTGAAATTTTGCCACAACTCATCAGAAAACATCTTTATACATATACTTTAGTATTGTTTGTAAAAGTGAAACAGTTTTTCTTACTGAGAAATCTTTTCCTCCTGCTGCATTTTGTGTGCGTATGTGTGTGCTTATGCTTGTTTTTTAATTTAGTAATTAAGCATCTGGAACTTCTTGACTGATGGAGAGGTAGTGAGATTTCTACAAGTGAATTCAGAGAGGAGTCTGTTCATTTTTTGAATAGCTTGGCACCTGGTAAAACTTAACAGTTTCAGTTCCTTAGATAGTTATTAAGCGAGTGAGCTTAGTTGTGAAAACAGATGTCAAGTAAAATCTTCTTATGATACAGAGTCTCATAAAATATTTTTAAATGCAATCAGAAAAATTTAGGTTTCAAAGTGGAGATCTGGGAAAAAAAAAATAAAAAATTACTCTGGCCACAATGAAAGCAGCTATGTCATAGCAGGGAAAAGCAGCAAGTGTAGTTATTAGCAACGAGACAGGCAAGTTGTGTTTCCTGGTCTTAAAACATTTAAAATTCTTTATCTGTGGTGCTAAGAACCTCGTTTCAAGTCTTTCTCCACATATGTGCATGAGAGCCAGTCTGGAGGAAGACTTGCAGTCCAGCTGACCAGAGACTCAGGGACATCCAAGCTCCTTTTGAAACAGAGAGACCAGCAGCACACTCCAAACCAGTGTCCACGTCCCTCTTCTCACCTCCGACTTCAAGGGTGTTAGTGCTGGTTTCCAGCAGTGTAGCCAAGACTGTTGAAGACCAAACTTCTCAAGATGCTGGTTTGGTTCCTTATCTATGACAACTGCCAGTGAAGACAGGCCACACCAAAGAGAGCAGGGAAATGAAGTCCCTGTGGATGGCAGAGAGAAGCCTTACCTTGAACTGTTTCTCTAGTCGTGTCTTCCCTCCTATGCCAGGTATGAGGATGCTGTTAACATAACTATGCAGCTGGTTTGCAGACACTTCAGTCTCCTTCCCAAGGATGGCTTCCAACAAGGCATCATGAATAAAAATGTACTGCTCCTGGAAAAACAACAGTGTGTCATGTAGGGGCTTGGAATGCAGTGACCAGCTGGCTTTAACTGAGGGGTAGAGCACACTAAAGGGGGTGCAAAACAAGCCACCCCTGCAAATACTGCCAAATCCAGAACAAACAAGTGTCACACCTACAACTGAGGAAGTCAAAAGCAAAATCTGAAGTTTCTAGTGTAGAAAAGGAGAGAAATTCCACTGCAAAAAATGCTTGGCAATATATTCAGTTTCTACTGGGATGTAACAGATAAATTAATTTCTTTTTGATTACAACGTAAGAATGAACAGGTCTTTAAATCCAGCCCCACTGCCATTTTTACCTCTGTCTGGACGAGGTAGTTGCGCTGTGTCCTGATATGTTTCAGGAAACCCAGGACATTAACTGTGCTTTTGTCTTTTATCTGTTGCAGCATACTGTCTATCACAATGTAGGTACCAGTTCTGCCAACACCAGCACTGTGGAAGACATAAGAAAACCCCATGTAATACCAAAGTAAATGTTCATATGTTCCTGTTAACAAACTTTCATTTCCCTGTTAACACCAACCATGAAAGTTTCTAAACAAAATGGTTTCTGGAATTTTACCAAGTATATATTTAATGATCTGACACTTAGCTGTCCTATCTCCATTGCTGTTGTTACTTGTGTTGGCTAGAAGAAGCCATACAGAAATCCACCTTATGCCAAACTGCTGCTATCCTGGACCACCAAGGTTGCTCCAGGCTGTGGGGCTCCCCTGGTTGGCTTCAGTCTTGAGATAAAGTTTAAGCTTCACAGTAGAGCTGTAATCCTGCTCTGGAAATGCAAGTGGTACCAGAACTACAGAAACTCACAACAAGGGGCTAATCCTATGGAGTTAGGACTCTTTGAAGAGAATGAAAGTGGTCCTGGGCCCAACAGAGAAGGCAGAGAGGGGAAATCTTCAGAGCTTCTCAATTTGTGCTCAGGAAGGAGCTCTAACCCCCATCATCCTCTCCTCTTTGCTATGGTGCTGTACAGCCCCCTCACACACAGTGATGAAGATCACATCCCTTAAGTCATTTAAAGGAAATCCTCTGCTGACTCCAGTGCTGGTGCATGTGTGTGGTTTGGTGGCAGCATGCCCAGGTGTCTGTCTATTCACATGGGTGGTTGCCAGCAGAGGTGATCCTGCCCACGCACTGAATGGGCAGGCTGCAAACAAGGAGCTGCACAACCACACCAGTGCAATGCTCAGCAGCTGTGTCCTGACACAAGATTTTGCCAATGCAACCAGGAAACTTTTGCATTGGAGCTGTCTTAAGATGCAGGCAAAGCAAGCTCACGTCTACCTGCACCCCACGGGGCTGCCACACTCCTGTGTTAATGATTTATGGTGTCTGAGCTGGCAAGTGAGGGCAGAGGCTGTGCACTAGGTCTGCTTGCCATGAGGAGCTGATCACACCCATCATACCTGCAGTGCACCACCACTGGTCCCATGTCCAGCGTCCTGGCTGCGGAGGATCTCCTGACGAAGGTGAGCACGGGCAGGGCGTACTCGGGCACACCCATGTCAGGCCACTGAGTGTAGTGGTACTGGATAACTGTCCTCTCGTTCTGCCGACCCTTGGGGTTCCCCTTCTGGCCCTGCGTGCAGAAGGAAAGGAAGGATTAGGCATCAAAAGAGCTGTTGGCCAGCAGATCAAGAGAGGTGATTCTGTCCCTCTACTCCGCCCTGGTGAGACCTCATCTGGAGTACTGCGTCCAGTTCTGGAGCCCCCAGAAGAAGGATGTGGACATACTGGAGTGTGGCCAGAGGAGGGACACCAAAATGCTCAGGGGAATGGAGCATCTCTCGTATGAAGACAGGCTGAGAGAGTTGGGGATGTTCAGCCTGGAGAAGAGAAGGCTCTGGGGGGACCTTAGAGTGACCTTCCAATAACTGAAGGGGACCTACATGAAGGCAGGGGAAGGTCTATTCAAAAAGGTTTGTAACAATAGGACAAGGAGTAATGGTTTTAAGCTAGGAAAGGAGAGATTTAGACTGGCTATTAGAAAAAAGTTCTTTAATCTGAGGGTGATACATCAGTGGAATGGGCTGCCCAGAGAGGTGATGGAGGCCCCATCCCTGGAGTTATTCAAGGTCAGGCTTGATGGGGCTCTGAGCAACCTGATATAGGTAGAGATGTCCCTATATGTGTAGGGAGGTGGGACCAGATGACCTCTAGAGGTCCCTTCCAGCCTGAAACATTCTATGATTCTATAAGAGAAGTATAGAAAGATACTTCATCCTAGTGGCTTGCTTGGCTGGCAGAAATCTTCTGCAGCTCTGCCTCCTGCTAGGTGGAGACAGAGTTCAAGGAAAAATATATATGGGAACAGGTAATAGCAGCAATGACTGTGACACCAAAGCAGCAGTGAACTTGAGGAAAAGAAATACAGGCTAAACTTTTAGAATCATAGAATCATTATAGTTGGAAAGGACCTCTAGGATCATCAACCTTCATCCCAACATCTCCCTAACCACTAGACCATAGCCTNAGGCACGTTTTCTAGACCTCTCACCAGCCTCGTTGCCCTTCTCCGCACCTCAACGTCTTTCACCAGGTTCCTTGTAATCCTGGCTTTGCTCACTTCTTTCTCACCCACCTGCTACTTCAGCTTGCCTATCAAGTGTTGCTCCCGTGTGCCTTGCATCCTAGAGAAGGCAGAAGGCATCTGGAGGAGACCAGTGAGGGCTTTACTCACCTTTTTCATCTTGGTGTTCCTGACGGTGAAGCGGCGCACGGTGTAGCAGGCGTGAATGTTTGTGCTCTTCAGCGTGACGATTATGTTGCCGTACTCCTCGCTGTTCTCTGATGGCCAGTACTGGTCACATTTTCTCTGAACAAAGATATGAGTGGGGTTTGAGCTGCTGCTTTATATTTGTGTCTACAGCTTTGTAAAAAAAAGTCGTGGCTAGCTCTGCATCCCTCTGTTATGTTAGTTATACATTATACATCAATATATATCACCCCCAAAGCCTCTAAAAACAAATTCTGCCCATGTGACTCGGGGAGGTGGGAAGGAGCAACTTCTAACAAACTCGAAAAATCTCTTACTCTTCCTTTTTCAACAAGGTTTGTGATCATGACAATGATTCCAGTATTTTGTTCCCAAATCATCCTCCAGAAATCTTCAAAGGTAGACTTTAAAGGTCCCTGGGTAGCGATGTAGGCTTTTGCTTTGTTGTAACCCTTCAAAGAAAACCATAATGCCAAGTGAGATGAAAGCAACATCATGGCAGACATATTAATATTTTAAAGCCAACAAAGAAAGGTGCCTTTCTCATTCAGAATAGCAAGGAATTTGTAGCAAAATTTCCAGGCAAAGTTGGAGAACATGACCACTTCACAAGTGGCAATGCTTCCTCCTCATGGAAGGATTCAGAGTTAGAGAAGAAAAGACAATTCAAACAACTTACATCGACATAATTAGCGTTAATGTAGTCACTGTGCTTAGAATCTTTCCCTGGTAAAGGCCTTAGCTTCACCCTGCTGTGATCATCTGCAGGACAAAAAACAGAGCAGAGAAGCATTAAGGAAACACAGTGCAGAACTGCAGGTAAAAATCCCATTTCCCAGGTATTGGAGTGGCCCTTATTAGCACAGAGAAGAAATTGGCCTTGGATTGGAGTCAAGGGTGAAGTAGAAGTATTTGTTCTTGGTCATCTGCAGGTCCTCAGGGTGCACATCCCTTAAAGAATGTGGTTCATGCTGGGACAGCTTCTCTTTAGAGGACACTGGAGCCTCAGGAGCATGATCTCTGGGATCACCCACATCAGACAGTGTGACCCAAAGGGCAGGAGCACCCCATGGGGCTGTGTAACACCATGAGGAGGCACCAGCTCAGCTCTCACAGGCAGTAAAGGTACCTTGGCTTGGCTCAGTGTCTGAGCTTATTATCCTCCACAGACAGCTCTACTGGCTCTGGGAGCCGAGTGAATGTCCTCACTCCTTCACCACCCTCATCACATCAAGAGGACAGATTTTAGGTTCTTTAGCTCCTCTCTTTGTTCCATCTAAATGCTTGAGTTCGGTTTAAATCAGAAAAAAATTGCAGTCCTTCTCCTGCTCCTAGGCAGCAGCAGAGAAGAGACACGTGGGCTAACTTTAAGCATGAAGAACCTGGTTCCAGTTGCCCTCCCTGAGCACCAATAGAGAGAGAGGTTCCACCAAGGGCAGTCTGAAGGGTACCTGCTCCAGTTCTCCTCCAAAGGTACTTTCCTCTCTGTGCCTAGAGGGACCAGACATCCATGTCTAAAATCAGAGTTGGGACAACCACAATGAATCCCCTTGCCCAAGGTCACACAGCAAATCTTTTACAGGTCTGGGAGTGTCCTCAGCTGGCACCTTGGTTACTTCTGTTAGAGACATGCATTTCCTTCCTTTGCCAACAAAAACATTCTGGATTTATTGCAGTTTATGAACACTGTGAACTTTTTATCTGTGGCTCTCCATCTTTGTTCCTAAATCACAGTGACTGCTGCATCTGCCACTCGTTCCACATCAGAGAGCAACATGGAAAAAGTTACAGCATTTCCATCCCAGCCTTGCAATCATCTGCATTCTAGAGCAGTGTCCAGATTTGCAGTTCTCAGAGGAATACAAGCAAAGCTGGCACCGTGCTACAAAGATCACTGTTTGTCCAAGTCATACACAGAGCTGAAGCAGCTTGAAATACAGCAGATACACTCTGTAAGATTTAACACCTTTGGGATTATAAGCGAATCCCAGGGATCATCAATAAAACTCTGCTCCACCATGCCCTTCCCTTAGGCCAGCTTCCAGACATTAGCAGCAGCAGAGTTCTGATCTTCAATTTATCCTCCACAAAATTTCATACCAAACCAATACTTCTAAAACCACGTTTGGGCCACTAAACTGCAAAATAATTTAAAGCAAAAGCTGGAGTGAAATCCTGGCCCTAGAGAAGTCAAAACCTCCACTGCCTTTAGTAGGGGAGTGATCTCCCAGTCACACTTTCACATCTCGATTAATTCCTGTGCAATTATGTAAGTTGAAGCCACTTGCCTCTTCCAGTCACACACAGACACAGAGTGAGGGGATAGTGTTTTTTGGGGGGGTTGGTGCATTGTGCTTACTTACAGGCTAGGATGTTGATGTATCTGTTCTTGTGCTTGTTGTCGGGGTGGTTGGAATGCTCTGCAGTGATGTTCATGTCGGCGGTACAGCGCTGCACTTCCTAGGCAGAAAAATCATTGGCATGGAAAACATGTCAGTCCAAAAGAATTAAGTTTTATCTCCTTCTGCAGCAGCTTACAGAAACCACGTTTAAAATATCAGTGTCCTAATTGCTGGGTTGAACACAGAGTCCTTCAGCGTTGCCCTGTGTGACATGGTCTGCTCAAACCGAGCTGTGCTGGCTGCTCCCTGGTGTGTGGTTATCCTCTCCACAGACCTGGGGACAGAGACTCCTTGGGCATCCTGAGGGCCAACTGTCCCCTCTGACCAGCAGCCCCTCTGTCTTCTGCACGGCATCTCCTGTGCTGCCTCACCCTGTCCCCTCTTGGGAAGGGAAAACAAGAGTTTCTCAAAGGCAGGAGTGTCCAGTGCAGCATAAGAAACCAAGCACAAACCCCACCTCAACAGAAGCCTTTTACTGCTGGACAACTTATTTGCTTATAACCTCTCAAAACAGGGTTTCTGACATTTAAGTTTGGCACTGACCTTTTGTTAGCTCTCTGCAGAGAGGTGCCTTTTATAAAATATAAATAAAATAGATCTCTGAAGATAATAGCGAGTGCTTTAAATACCACTGCTTGGACACTGATTAACAGCCCACAGAACAGTGAAAAAGATAAAAGGTTGTATCCATATATATATATATTTAAAAGCAGAGAGAGACCAGGCTTGCCAAGATGTCCATGAAGCTAGAGATGCAGATTTCTGTCTAGTTGAGGCTGTAGGTTAGATACCTAATTCCCACTGATTTTTCAGCTCTTAACCTACCCCTCACTTATGCTGTCCAACAACAGATCTATTCCTGAAAAAGCTAACTCCCTTTTTATCACTAGCATAAATATTCTTAGTTTACAAACACATTTAAAAAGAAATATACCCACGTTTGGAGTTCACAAAGTTGTGGAAGAAACTATATTTATTAAAAACTTTCCCGAGTCCCAGAAATTGCACCAAACAGAATCAATTTCCCCCAAGGATATGTGGGGAAGAGCCAAATTGCTTTGTACTTCAGGCTTTAAAAATAACAGTATAGAACCTGTCTAAGAGGGAAAGTCATTAGGAGCTCACAGCTGCTACAAAGATCACGAGCTAAGTGACAGAGAAAAATTATCAAGAGAAATACTATACAAACAGCAGATGTAACAGAGTTGAGCATTATGCAGACATTTCACAAAGGACTTGCATAGCAATTTTGGTATCTTCCCCAGCATTTACATTTAAAAAGTGCAAAGTCTACTAAAACCTTGAAGATTTTATAGCTTTTATATTCACATGACACTCCCAAATAACAATTGCTTCTCCCTCTCTCCCCTCCCTCCTCTCCATAGGGAGAAACACACTAAATTCAAAGAGATGAGCTGAGCAAAGAGAAAGAGGAAACAAGCGAAACTCTCAGCTGGCCCTAATAGAATTTTCATAGTTCCACTTCTATCACAGAAATAAAAAAAACACATTAAAGTGTGTGCTTCCCCTAATTCTGCCTGTCAGCTCCAGTAAGCAAGGGACTTCTGATTACACAGTGGGCAGGAGCAGTTCAACCAAAGTCATAATGGAAAAGCAGCATTATTTACATGTTAGGTTGATTTAATGTAAATTTGTTTTACCTTCTCTTGCATTTAGAAATCCTGTAACATCACTGCTGTACCATTGTAGGTCACTCCTAAAAAACAACCTCTCACTTCTGGAAAGCCTCACATCAAACTCGGCATCCTTGCATCACTACTAAATTCTTTTTAGAAGTTATTAGCATTGAAACATTTATGCCAACTGCTGTAGAATTTAATACAGATGAATCCAATGAGGTTCTGCAGAGAATACTCTAAAAAGTTATAGAATTTAATAGGGAATTACCTCCCTGCTAAGGAATTTTCTCTGACAGTTTAAATACTACATAGTAAATGTATCACTTTCTATTAAATTCTATAGGACTTTTCCTTAAGGGAATTGTTGGTGAGGTTAATCATTTTAATTAACCTTTTTATGTTGATGCTGACTGTTTTCTCAACTGTACATGCTCCCAGCTGGCCAATATAAAGTTAATAGAAGAGGGAGATTAAGCTAAGATGGTGAAAAAATACAGCAATGGAAAAGAAGGTCTGATACTGTGAGTGCTGATCATCTGAAAATGGCTTTTCTGAACACATAACATCCTAAATTATTTTTAATATGCTGGAAAGCTGCTGTAATGGTGGGTTCCTATGTCTGCACACTGCAAGGCACAGCAAAAGGAGCCTGTTCAAGACAAGCTCCCTGTTGCCAAGGCACCTCGACTCTTTTTGTCTTTTTAAAATTCAATGTAGAGCAATAAAAGGCCGTTTGGACTTCACTGCTCCCCACCTGCCCTGGACACAACCAATGCTGAAGATGTCCAACGAGAAGGTGACCAAGGACATCCTCCAGCTCCATGGTGGCCACTGACAATGTCTGCCTGTGCTGCATGGACAGACCAGGCTGAGAGCAGAGGGGGTTATCCATGTTCTCTTACCCTCCTTGGTTCATCTCTCCAAATCTCACAGCAAATTACCAAACCCCAGGCTCACCCCACCAGACAGGAAGGCAGAAGTGAACATTCCTTTGTTATTAAAATCAAAGAGGTCTTTCTTCAATGCATAAAATGCTGCAAGAAGACAAGACTAGTTGCAGCCTGTTATCTATGCCTCTGTTGAGAGCATTATTTACCCTCTGCCAGAAGAGGACAGCCTAGTGTTAATAAACATCACCCTGGAGAAGGTTCCAAAAAGTCACCATCCTCATTATGCCATTTTAGCACATTTATGTATATTACATATTTACTTTCCCAGCATTTTCTATTGCTTATGCAATGAACACCCTGGGATTTCTAAATCTTACTGGCTACCAAGTCTTTCATAGAATCATAGAATCATCAGGGTTGGAAGGGACCTTAAAGATCATCTCGTTCCAACCCCCTGCCATGGGCAGGGACACCTCCCACTACATCAGGTTACTCAGAGCCCCATCCAGCCTGGCCTTCAAAATGTCCAGGGATGGGGCTTCCAGCACCTCTCTGGGCAACCTGTGCCAGTGTCTCACCATTTGTCCTTTGCATTTAAAACTTCACCGTGATTATAATCTTCTTATAACTTCAGTTTGCAGGCAGGCCACTAGGTCAGCTCTGATCCCAGGCTGCTCATTGCAGCCTAAAAAAACCTCATCTCCAATTAGCACAAAACCACCACTTGTGCCTTGGAGTAGGACAGATAACGTCCACATCACCACGTCCATAATTCACCCACAAACTTTTCAGCTCTGGAGTCTTTTCTTTGGCTTTCCTTAATCCTGCTTAGGCTCTTCCCCTGATTTTAGCAGCAGCTGGCTGGCACACTGCTGCTCTTCTCGTTTCACTCTGCAGAACACATTACTGTCCAAAGATGAATGGATACAGGCTCTTATTCTGTCCCTTCAACTTATCATTGACAACCCAAGAAACCCAAGTACATGGTTTCAATTGACCGTTAGTTACTGTAAAAAGTGTTCTAGTCTATGCTATTATGGCTAATTTACCTTTTAATTATATTGTCCATGCTAATGCTAATTGGAATTTGATACACCCAGGTTTAACGACCCATTTTCATTGCCTTCCTGAAACAAGTTACAGATTAGTTTCTTCTAAACTTCAAAGAATTTCCATTTAAGTGTAAAATCAAACTGCTCCAGCGTCTTGCTGGCAATATAAGGATCTGAGCAAGAATTTTTTGCTACAGTGACTGAGCAGGAGCTCAGTCTCTTGATTTGGCCTTATGCAGTGCTGCTGTTGTTTCCCATTACTTCAGGCTGATGTCCTAGCAGGGGCTGAACTGTGAAAGCCTATGAATAGCAATGAGGAGGAATCAGGAGCAAAGCAAGGATCCTAAGCTGAAGGGCTAAATTAGAGCAGATCCGGAGCTATGTTTTGATATTATTGTGATTTTTCAGCATGAAAGCAGCTAGTTCATCCACCCCTGAAATCACTTTTGATCTATCATTTTAATCCAAAACTAGAGAGTTCTGTGGTAGTGCTCTTGTTGTTTGTTTTATCACAGCAAACATGAAGGCAGCATATCAAGAGATACAGCAGTTAGTATTTGAAGATATCCCACAGGAATAGTGTAGACTTTTGCAGTAAATTAACACTAGTATAAACTCTCTGATGACACTCAAGAGGGAGGTGAGCTGGGGACACCTAGAAAGAAGGGGAAAACAAACCAACCAAAAGGACTGAATATGGGAATAACTGGAGAAATCATGAATAGCTAGCTAAAAATCCATGTAAATGAATGAGAGGAGAGGATGGCGGAGGATCTTTGCTTGTGGTATCCTGGCCCTTCATTAGGCAGGGAGGTGTCAGTCTGAAACCATGTGGGGCTTCCAGGCAGAGCCTTTCAGCATGGCTGTGGTATTGTGGTTAGCAACAGAAAGCCCAGATATCTGAACTCCTTTTATTGCTCCTCTTCAACTTTATCTCTTAATTCACAATGCCAGTTTCTCAGGGTAGGTCAAGCAGTGAGATAAGGATTGAGAACTCCAGGAAGACTCTCTTCTGCAGCAATCCTTCCTCCCCCAGCTTCACAGTGCTGCTTCCCTTTGGTTTCAGTGCAGCAACGCATAGATCTGAGAATATTTCTAATTATGGCAATTTTGGGCCAGGGTTATAAAACATTTCCCAGCACAGTCATGTCTGCTAGCGGCATGCTTTTGAAACGGCATCTTTCTACTGCCAAATTCCTTGGTGTAGCTGCAGTTATAAGCATGTGTCTGGTGTAAGCCGTGTCTAATCTGTAAGGGATGACAGTATAACTGCACAGTGGTTTTAGTGTCTCAAGAAATGTGGGAAGTGCAGCGTTATCTGTCTTCAATGCAGCCCTTTGCTAGAGAATTACATTCGGAGGTCACCGGTTAAAAACTGCTCCTGACCCCCGCCCCGAGCAGCAGCAACCACGAGGCCAACGTCAGCAAATCCCTGCCACATCACTGAAGATAGAGATTTATGTTATTTTCTTACATTGCAGGACATTTAGAAGAAGGTGTCACTGGAGTATAAAGATATTTTCAATTTACGTGATGAGGGAGCTCGACAGCCTGCCTCCAAGTTCAGTGAGCCTGCTCAGGCTCCAAATTGGCAATGAATCATTACACTCACACGGCCAGAGGCAGAGAGGTCTGGGGAGATTGCATTCACCCACTCTAATCGCTCCCCAGCAGCACTGACCAGCCCACTCCACAACTAGGGAGGAGGGAAATAAAACTGTCTGATCTCCAAAGTCCAAGTGCTGCATTGTACTATAAAAATCCAGGGTTGGCTTTGGGGATGGAAGGTGATTTCTCAGTGTAGTGCTCCTTTCGTAGAGCCAAAGGACACAACCACTCCAAAAACTGACTGTGTTATTCCAATAGCTGGCCAGGGGGAGGGAATGAAAAGGTTTATTGTGGGAGGTGGCACTTCACATTCGTTTTGATACAAGAATTTGGAGGGCACATGCCCTGTATAGTCAGGCTATCAGGGAAACAGAAGATGACAAATGTGACATCAGCTTTTAAAATGAGATCCAGAAGGGATTTGGGGCACTACAGCCCACTAAATCTGACTCCTCTGTGGGGCAAGCTGCTAGACACTGTAATAAATGGCAGAGCTAGTGAATGCCTCTAACACACTGCGGAGAGGTCCCTGAAGAAGTCTGGAGGTAAGAACAGTCTAGAAGAGAATGGAGTATTTGGATTTCCAAAATGTTTGTGAAAAGGCCTCTCAGAAAACATTACTTTAAAAACTAATCTGTCTTGGAGCAAAAGGAAAAATTGCCTTGTATACTAGTAGGTTAGAGGTGGGACTCACAGGCTGAGGAATTATCAGCGTTCATATTTCACCAGTGGGACCTTATGAGGACCTAATCTATTCACAAATGGACTGCAGAGGAGACAAAGTGTGCTTATGATACAAAATTATTGGGGATAATTAGAACAAAGGCTGTTTGTGAAGGGAAGCAGAACAATCTCACAGTACTGAGTGGCTGAGTGATAAAATGGCAAATGAAATTCAATGTTGATAAATGCAAAGTGATGTACTTGGGAAAAACAACCCTAACTATACATACATACTGACAGGTTCCCAATTTGCTATTGCCATTCAGTGACGAGACCTCGGGGTCACAGCTGATAAGTTTTCTGGAGGTGTCAGCTGAGTGCTCAGTAGTTGTTAAAAACACAAATAATATGTTAGGAAGAAGGAAAGTAATAGAAAACTGAACAGAAAACATCACTGTGCTCCCACAGATTCTCTGCAGTAAACCCACTCATTAAATACTGTGCACAGCGTTGGCCTTCCCATCTTGAAAAGGATTTGGGAGGAAAAAAAGGTACAGAGGGAACAAGTCCTCATAAGTCTAGAATAGCTTCCTCAAACAAACCAAGTAAGTCATTTAGACTTCCTCTGATTTGAAAACAGGTATTAAGGGGGAATATGAGGGAGGCAGATAGAATCATGGGAGGCATTTAAGTGAACAGGGATGAACTTTGTAATGCAAAACCTTGGAGGCACCAGGAGAAGTTATAAAAGGCAGGAGTTAAAAACAAAAGGAAGTCTGTTCTCCTAGAACAAATTGTAGAATTCATCACCATGGGATGCTTTAGACAACAAAAGTCTAAAGGGGTTCAAGAGGCAATTAGAAATTTATGGAAGAAAGGTTTATCAAAGACTATTGAAGATAATGGTGTCAAGAAAATCTCTGGCTAGACAAGGAGTAGATATAATCTCTGGCTCAGGGAGCCTCTTAACCTCTGTTCAGTCTTGCCACCAAACCCTGCCCCAGTGCTGCCCTGTAAAAATGTGGTTCCTCACCCTATATGCCATAGCAAGGGGGTGCTGGAGAAAAAACCTCCTTGAACCTTTTTCAGTATTAAGTTGAACAAATTCCAAGGTAGAATACAATGAGTTATCAGAGGCCAGCACTGGCAGGAATGTGGGGTTCATTTTAAAAAGCTATTTGTTCAATATTAAATTGGGCCCTGTATTTCTAGTTTATATCAAAAATTGGAAATTCATGAGACTCCAAGGAAATCTCAACAATTCTGTATATACAAGAAAGCAACTATCACCAGACAATAAAGCTGGCTACTTGCACTATGATTACCCAAAGGGAGTAAGGATTCATTTCGATGTAGTTTCCAAGGAAAGATTTGTGAGATCAAAGCCCTTTTTTCCTCTGCATGTAAAATGCTTCCTAAGCACATTCACAAAATATTTAGCTGTAATTATAGCTGATTTTAAGAGCAGGAGGGAGTACTCAAACAATTTACTTACAAAGGAATCTTTTGCATGTAAGAACCAACTCAATACAACCCCCAACATGCTGCCAAAAACACAGGAGGAGACTTATACCAAAAACCAGCAACAAATGGAGAATGTTTACCCTCTACATTGGGCAGTTTGTGTGCCTAGCTTAGTCTTTCCTTTCCCTGTTTCCATCATAAACCTCCTGCTACAGAAATTTCTGAAGAGATTTTTCATCCTTTTTTCCTTTAAAAAAACCCCATGTGCTGGCTATCTTTAGGAAGATTTATTTATTCTGTAGTATTGATCACATTTTTTTCAGCATCTCCTTGCTGAAAAAAGGCAATTTCTTCTCTCTTCCTCTTGGATGTAAAAAGAAGATATTTTTTTTTTGTGTAAAAAGCCCATATGACTGCAGAACCTAATACCTCTTTTCAGCAGTTCCCCAGGCATGAAGGAATGATATGGCCGTGCTACCTCCCACCCAAGGCTAGCAGCCCTGTAATACTGGATTTTTCTGTGTAGCTGGAATCCTACTGTTTCTCCATAAAGCATTATCTATGTCTTCACTGTAGCTGGCAGATACAACTCCAGCACATACACCATGGCTGGATCTGACCAGACATGAGCACTTCCAATAGCTATCAATTTAACCTCAGGCTCCTACCCCTCAGCCACTTTCAAAACTGGGATTCTGATCTCTGAGTCCGTTTGGGCACTTGAGAAACATTTTACCTCTGTGAGAAATCTTGAATTTCACTCCTCTGTCCCATCACTGTGAAGCATATGGAAGAAAATCAGGCCAGTGATGCGTCAGCAGGACAGAACAGAGGCAATGAAAGTCAGATGGTTTATCTCACCCAGCAAGTGCCTTGTTCCTATTCCTTCTCCTTACTCTAGAAGGAGATTTCACTGACTTTAAGAAGCTGAGACCTCAGCTATGGAGACAGGCATCTGCAGTAGCTACACTGACTTCAAAGCAGACACTCCAAATCTTAAGGCAGCACGAAGAAGAGCATTTGGTGCGTGCAGTGCAGTCGGAGGAGTTTAACTTCCCTTCTGAGGGGACTCTGTGCTCCTCAGCACAGGACTAATTGGCCAAGGACTCTCTCTGCCTGGCGTGGCACTCGCAGCAGGGAGCTCCAGCAGGAAAGGGGGAAATAAGGCGATGAGAGCCGTGTTTTTCTTTGCTGAGACACGGGCGGAAGGTGCCCAACGTTTCTTAATAGCAGTGATTTTGTGACAGCTGAAGCAAAGCCTGCTCAAAGCCAGCCCAAGTTTACAGATGTGTTGCTGATTATTGTGAATAATTAAATGGTGTAAAACCCCAGCTGTGATGAATAGCACTGGGGTCGCAATTCATAAATAATTGAGAAGAGTGAGTCGCATTTGATCATCCTGATCAAATTCTATTCTCCGGAGAATAAATGTTTGTCCTGAATACCATCAACATTGTTAAATGCCTCAATATTCCTGCTCAGCCATCCAGCCAGCAGTCAATTGAACTAAATCACTTTAACACCTTACACATTTGCCTTCCTCATGAATACAAAATGTTTCTAACTTACACAATGGTTTTCGGGCAGCAGACGAAGCAGCCACTCTTTACAGACAATAATCAAACAGCAACAATAAATGTTTTAAATGATCCCATTAAAAACAATTCCTGCATGCAGTCTTGTCTCTACTTCAGTAAGCAAAGAAGCCACAGATATTAGGCCACCTATTCTGGTTCACTGCCTTGTTTGTAAGCAGAGCTGCCTCTCCCAGTCACATGCACCCTTTGGCTGCTGGGGAAGCCAGTAGCACAGCCCCAATATTCATAGAATCATAGAATTTTCAGGGTTGGAGGGGACCTTAAAGATCATCTAGTTCCAACCCCCCTGCCATGGGCAGGGACACCTCCCACTAGAGCAGGTTACTCAGAGCCCCATCCAGCCTGGCCTTCAAAATTTCCAGGGATATTCCCATACTTCTCAATACTTTCAAAAGTTCAGCAGTGACTGTGGTCAGACTGAGTGAAAGAAATGCCTAAAACTACCCAGAGAATATTGATTTGTGTTTATTAAGGCCTGACTCTGCAGCCTCTCCTCATACCGTGTGATATTTAGCATGTTTGCACATTATGGTCTTTGGTAACCCAGAGGTGGAAAACTACTTCCCCTTCATTGGAATTACCTCCAATTTAGAGCAGATTTAAAGGTGCAAACTTTAAAATAATCACACCAACTAAATCCTAAAGCCTTTCTCCTTGGTTTTACTGGAGCAATGACTTCACCAGCAATCTTTCCTGGTTGAACAGAGCATGAATAAGGACTCCAGGAACTGACCCACAGTCTGGGTTTCCATAAAAGTCCAAATTCTTCTTACTCACAGTGAGCACTAATTTACTCCCTTTGAGCTACTCTTGGGGTATGTGGCCTCTCAGTGTGACTAAGAGGAGCAAATTCTGGGATGAGAGTATAATATAAGAAAAGCCTGGAGTTAAACCCAACTGCTTGTATCTTCATGTGGGACTGCAGGCAGTTTTCCTATTTAATAAAAACCTAGGAGGGTCCTCCTTAAAGGCACCATTAGGAAGCATCTGTAAATGTCCAGTCCCACACTGCTCACACCTGGTGGCAAACTGGTGCTTCCCTTCCCTCTGATAGATTTGAGCATTGCATTTACCTGACATGGCAGCATCACACAGATGTCTCATGGCCCCTAACTATTAATACACAATTAACTTTAGGAAAACAACATTTCATTGGTGGATGACTAAAGCATACCTCAAAGTCTTCTGAGAAGCCATGCTGGTTATTAGAATACAGCTCACTGATGTGTTTAATGAACTGCTTGACTGGAACTGCTTCCATATCATCTGTAAAAGAAAGATATTCAGAGTTACTATTTGTCTCAAACATAAAACTTCAGGAGATAAAGTCTTTACTCAGTAGCACTTAGATCAGAGCTCTCAGGGGCAGAGCTAATTCAATATGCAGTAATAAGAAATCTTCATGAATCTGATCAATTTTGAGGTAAACTCTTCATATCATATTTCTAATTCTAAGCACTACAATTATGAATACAGAGAGCCTATTCCCTGGGATGCCAATTTAAAAAAATCACATTGAAGTTCAAGGATCATTAGTTGTTCTTCACAGTTTGAAGGTGGCTGTGGATGGGATGAAGAAGTCTCCTCTCCACACACATTGTATAAAAAGAAGAGACCCAAAATATCAGAGTACAGCACAACTGCCTAAGTTTTTAGCAGGCTGAGCAGAGACAGGCTTTCCTCCTGGAAGTTATTAATTTTTTCCTTTTTACACAATGATACAGAATCCAAACGGACTTACCATGAAACTGTCTCTGAGCAAAAGAAGAGGCAGCACAACACCCACACTAATTTGAGCTCTCTCTCATGCCAGACACTATTCATAACACTGAATATGTATTCCACTGGACCATTTGTTCTTGCTCAGCACAGTGCAAATTCTGACCAATATACCAATAAATCACCCACAGACATTTTCTTAAAAGAAGGAATTCAAAGGCTTGAATTCAATTAAAGGCAAACGAGTGTTTCAAGCACCTGGGATTCTGGACAGAGACTAATAAAGCTGGGGTGGAGGATGACTGCCTTATTTCTCTCTCAAAAAAGGCCTAGATGTTGTTACAGCCACCACTGCAGTTGGTAGAAACACTGCTCTTGCCAAGATTCATTAGTTAATATTTTCAGTCTGGTGTTTAGAAAACGTAAATTGCTAAACAACTGTGATTACTTTCAGCATGTGAAATAATCCATTGCCTGATGGCTACTATAGTTTGATGGCACGATTTCATGGCAATACTCTGGTATTTATATATTCCATTTAATATTCTTCTGAAGAGCGCATCCAGTTTATGTTTACTCCCAGTAATTCAGTGGTGTATTTTTGCTCCCATTTAGCAGCCATATGGTTTGGTGCTACAGCTGCATTATAATCTGGATTCTTTTCCCTTTAAACATCTACATTATGATAGAAAAAATCCAAATATTTCTACAGATACTTAGCAAAATTTAACGATAAATAAATAGATGTGACATTTACTGTATTCAGAGTGAAAGAACTTTGGCAGCTAAAACCTCTAAGCTGTCACATATGCTTTTCTTAGCAAAGGGGTATGAAGATCTGTATGTGTAAATGAGGTTCTACTTTGGCAAGAATTTTATAGATCCCTGACAATCTGATTTCTTCCCAGCTGATGGCAGTTAATATTGACCATGTCATTACTTCTCTGCTCTTATTTTATCAGGGAACGCTCCAAGGTGGCTTTTTGCACCTATTGACATTTTCAGATTTCAATCAGCTCCCTCCTATTTTATTTACAAGAGCCAATTGTTAAAGATATGTTTGCAATCTGATCACCTCCCAGTATACTAATGCTACTTTAATTAAACACATGCTCATTTACTGAATAATGCAGAATTCAAAACATTTGACAAGTGTGTGCTTGTCTTAGCAAAAAGCTGCAGCATTCAGAAATGCTGGCACTTTAAAATATTTAAGTGATAACGCTTATTCTATGTAATATTGAGAACATCATAATCTCATAACAACATTTGTATTAATATTTTTGCAGCCAAGACACTTGAATGATCTGGAGGAAGAGCAGTCAATAGTGAGAGCCTGTAAAACAATCGTTCCTCTCCTGAGAAGCAACCTCTACACCCTGGATTTCCTTGTGAAATAACTTATGCTATGATAGCAATTTCACATAGTCTCACAAGAAAAGTTCCACAGTTAGCATTTGTTTTTTTTTCTTGAGTAGTCTAGCTCAACTGAGACCAAGTGAGATCAAGGATTCACTGCAGCAGACCAGAGTGTCCAATTTAATTTTGCAGAAGGCAGAATTTAATTTTAATTGTGATCTGTGAGCCAAAAAATACATTAGAGATAACGTGATCTCTGGTCCATTGAATTCCCACCAATTTCAAGGATGGGTCTGCATCAGAGATCCATGGCAAAATATGGTTAGTTTTTTCTCTCTCATCATCACTGCATGGTGGCAGTATGTCTCCAACTTTAAAGCTACTGCACTTCACTTCTCTCTTGTTCACTATCCTTTTGTTTCTCCTCCTTTTTTCCTCTTCTGCATTTTCACTTCTGATCCCCCCCAGCAGCCTTAACCCAATATAGCCTCTTACCTTATGTGATAACATGGGCAACAATTAAACATTAAATAAATCAAATTGGAAATACTGTTGACATATAAGCTTGCTGGGTGAGAGGGAGCTTATGCTGCTGAAGCTGTCCATAAAGTCAGGAAACCCATGTTGGAGTAAATGTGACTGCTTCATATTAGGAAGATGAAAATCAGAACCATAAATATTAGAAACTCAAAAGAAGGTTTATGATTTCCAGCTGGAAGAGCACGATCCCACTGACCATGCAAGATCTGGCAGCTACCATGAAGAAGCCAGTTGGAGGCCACCCCTCAAGGGACACGTGCAGCCCTGAGGGGACAGGCAGTCCATGGCTGGGCATTCCCAGCTGCACATCCATCTTCTCCCCCTGCCAAGAGCCACAGGGAAGCAGCTGCACCAAAGATATGGTCTATTACACTAACCAGTGAAACAGAGAAGGGTTACAGTAATTTGGGGCTGTATTTTTCTATTCATGACCTCCAGCTCCTAACTCACACCCAGGAACAGGGATTACTTTAGCTGGGGTATGTGGTTGCTCAGCCATGGGCAGCTTGTCAGACCTCCAGTGAATTATGTTCCAATACACTCAGCACTCTTGAATGGCATCAGTTGTGACGTTACCTGAAGATGGCTGTGACCTTCTCTAAGAAGACCAACAGATGTAGCTAGATGTACAGAATATGCCTTTCCTTGCACTGTCAGTCCAAAGGCTTTGGTTAAGCCTTCTTTCCATCTTAAGACAAATAGACTTCAATGACTATAATTCTCTTAGTCGATTGAAGAGATTAATGGAATCCTATAATGGCTAATTAGGAGCTCTCATAGTTCTTCTGCTCATATTCCCTTTTGCACCATTATACTTTTTCCCATCCGAAGGCCAGAGTGACATTTGAGAGTATTATGCTCACATTTTGCAAGACCTACCCATGATTCAAGGAGAAGAGGGAAATGTTTTAACAACAGACCTTCACCTCTGACACCGTGGATATAATTACAGTTCTGTCTAGCTTGGGTTGAGCCACCTGTTTTATCAGTGAAGTGATTCTGGACTGATGTCACCACAAAACACCAGCTGAATCAGGCACCCTACTAACATACTATCCCTTTGTGTTATGCAGAGGAAGAAGTAATCTTAGGTGGACAGGGGCAAAAGTCTTCAGAACTTTAATTATGTATATTTTTTATTATTAATAATATAACTTATCAAAATATCCTTTATAATCAGACACTAGTGAAGCTGACAGGTGGGGGTTATGCTTATTCACTATGCTAGATATTTAACACTTCAATGGAGTTCCCATCTTCACTTGCTCCTCCAAGACAAGTGCCTGAGAGGAGTTTCAAAAACAAAACTGAAAGACCACAATGGAGCTCATTTCCTGCCACAAAGAGAGAACACCAAGAAAGTCATATTTGTTTAAAAAAAAATGATTGTAAGAGGCAATTGACAATGCAGAACACTTAATACATTCCTTCAGGTGACAGCCACCTTCAAAAGCAGCCCAAAGTGTATAGAAGCAATAAAGTTTGAACAGGGTTACCTTTAAAGTTTGGATAATTAGTAATCCTACCAGGAAGGATTTTCTCCTATCTCCCGTTTAATAAGCTGCCTTTGTAATGTTAAAGCAATAGGGGCCTATTTCAAAAGAAAAATGGGATATCGTATCAGAGATGGCATTTCCACATAATAAGATCTCAGATTCATTTTGATTCATTTATAGCCTGAGAGCTCACTGGATAGTTTAGTGGCATTGGATTGGAATAGATGGTTTGGGGTCAGGAATTAATCCAGAAGGTCAAAACTAAAGTGCTTCCTCATATTACCTTTGTCTAGCTTGGAGTTCTGGTATTTCTGAAGCCCAGACATCTGACACACATGAAGAAGCCTTGGTAAGAAAATTCTCTGATGTCTTTTGTTCTGTTTGTAAATGCTTGCTGTTTCTCAGCTATTACCTTACCCCATCTACTTAAAATCCAATATACTCCATGTACCTTATGCCTTACTTTTAATGTGAAAACTTGTTCCATTTGTTTCTAAGTCATTGCACTTCAGTGTCTCATTTGCAAAGCCACCTGGATTCATGTGCCATGGCTGTCACGTGGCTTGGCCCATCTGCTCCAACAGCAGCCACTTACTGCACTGCTCAGCAACCCTGTCCCATCCCTTGCAGCTCAGAAGCACCTCCATCAATCCTCAGTGTGCTCTTCACAGCTGGCTTCAGCCAAAGGACAAGGGGATTGTCCCACTCCCTTCTCCCTGCCTGTGGGGCTGAGCAGGGAACTGAACCAGCCTGCTGATCTGGCGGATGAGTGTAAGAAAGGATTAATTGATTTATGGGGACGAGGAAAGAAGGATTAGTTGTCAGTGGGGTAGATGGGTTGATCCTACTCATTACCATGAGAACAGTAAAGTGACAGGGAAACTGCCCTTTCTGATGGCAGCACAAACCTAACCTGGCTTAAGGCAATCATGAAACCAGGGACGTTGTTAGTGACATTAATCCTGGAGAATCCACTCTCAATAGTGTGTCCTCACAGTTCTCATCTTCTGCAAAAAACTTTTCCTGATATCCACCACTAGGCTTATAGTAGGACTGGATATAACCTCTTAACTCACTGAAAAATAACATATCTGACAAATGATGTCCCATATCCACAGCAAACAAGCACCTTCCTGTTCCCTGCAGCACTCAACTTGGGGATGTCGATTCATCTCCCACCCTCTTATTCTCCACTGCTGCAGAGAATATTGAATGCAATCCCAGGAATTTAAAAAAATATATATTTATTTTAATATTAACCACATTCAGTGGGGTTCATAGATTTTTTTTTTTTTAACAGAGGGATGGAAAAATTCTGCAAGCAGCTGGAATACCTAGCATCAAGATTTAGGATGCATACTACTAAAAACTGAGTCTAACCACCATTCCATGAGTCACAATATGTACCAGAGTGCAGGCTGCAGAGCTCTAGCAAGTTCTTACCTTCACATCCAGCTTACACAAGCAACCATGTGGAGAGCAATTCCAAGAGACTAATTTCCACAGCCAGCAATGGGGCACTCAGAGCCCAGATTTAAATAGGATCTGTGCAGCTGCACCACACAGGATGGAAGTGCACACAACAACAGTACTAAATGGGGATGTAGAGCCCAAATACATCTGTACTTGGTCTGCCTCTGATCATAAAGAAGACAGCAAGGATTAATAACATACCCTTGGGTAAAACTCTGCTCCAGTACAGCTGATTGGAAAACTCCTATCAAGTCCACTGAGGTCAAGTGTTCACCTCTACAGAGAAGCTTAGACAAAAATCTCTGAACCTACAGATTGAGTGGATATTCTGAAGTGCACACACTTCACAGGGGTCAGAAACTCCACATGCAGCTCAAAGTTTGGCACTGATTTTTGAGCAGACAACTCTACAGCCAGGTCCTGCCCTAGATCACACCAACACTGGACTCCAGGAATGATTCCACAAGTACAAATGGGTGGTGCCCAGCTTTGTTCAAATCATTTTAGATTTTAGATTCAATGCCTTTGAATTACACGTTTATACAGTCAGAGCCTTGGCTTTCCTTGCTTAATTATTTGAAATAAAAATGCAACTGAAGCTATTGTGTTTCATTTGGAATAACTATTTTTTCTGACTGATCACCTTGCTTGCTGTAAAAAATGGTCAGGAATATAACAACAGTTTTATTTGTATAACATGAACATCAATTAATTTATGCTTGAACAAAGTCATTTAAAAACCCTAAGTACTGAGAAGGTGTCTGCTTTCTGTGGAGATCATATCTGCATAGATATTAAAAATGCAGTAAAGTAGGTTTCATTCCAGAAGACCAAACTACCTCCTGAAGCCCTTTAAGGCTGGCATCCTCCTGAAGTCACTGACCTCAGTAATTAAGACAAATTATAACTTAAAATAAACAAAGGTAAATAATAAATTACTAAGAGCTGATTACTGGGGACACTATTCCTCATTAATGCTCACATTTTTGTAACCATGTGGTTATCAAGCACTGCTCTTAATAAAAATGCCCTTCAAAGTGAAAAGGCACAAAAAACACCACGAATACATTCAAAAGTCCTGGATAGGTGGGCGTGTTGAGAGAAAAACACAGAAGTCCTTCCAGCAAGATAATTGCTATTATTTGTTATAATCAAGTCAAATGAACACAAGGGCAGGTTTCTGATAAAGGGGAGACACATGAAAAAGCAGAATATGAAAAATTACCTGTGCAATATTGTAGCTACATTCATCTCTCTTGCTTCAAGATTTAATCTGCTACAATGCTATTAGCCATGTGTCAGTCAGGAATATGAAGATGTTAATGATAAGATTTTATATGTGTCAAAATAAGAGCTCAGTTTAAATCTGCTTGTACAAATCTTGTATTAGGTTATCATTAATTATAAATGTAATAGCAATATACTTCTTCCCTTTAAGCAAAAAACCAATTCACGTCCAAGAGAATGAAATAATGTGAATTTTCCCTTAGCACAGACATTAAACATGATCTTATTTGGTATTGCCTACTAAGGAAGACAATTTTAATCTCACACATTTCCATCTGGGGGTCCCAGCCATGCCATCAATTACATACATGCCTTACATTAAAGCACATGGAGGTTCAACTCCCAACATGATGGTGTCAGAACAGGATCTATCCACATAGTCACCATGAAAACATGTATTTGGGTGATTCAGCCAGCTCCTGAAGCCTTCATTACAAGCACCATCATTAGATACCACACCATAAATTCTTCAGCGTGCTGTGGGAGCAGCAGTTTGTAGCAGGAAAAAAACAAGGAAGGTGGATGTTCCCTAAAATACCTTGGTGTTTTCTTGGCTTCAGAAGAGGGTTGTGCTTGCAATATTGCATTCATGAATTTAATTGAAGCTGAAGATAGGTACAATTCACAATATGGTGCTGGAACATAAATCCACAGGGAGCAGAAAGCAGAAATAAAGTCTTAAACAGCTGAAGAGCACTACCTCTGTGCTCAGTGAAGAGCTTCATGCCCTTGAGAAAGAAGTCCTCAGCTGCACTTAGCACTTCTCCTTGTACCTCATCAGTCTCCAGCACAGAGGATTGTGCCCAGCACTGTCACTGTAGTGGCCACAGACGTGTCCTGGTGCAGTTTTCTTGTCAAGGAGATACCTCTTGGTACAGTCTCTTAATAGAAACAGTTTGTCACAGGGTGGATACCAGCAGAAGTTATCAGAAGTGCAGGAACTGAGCTTATAAAAACCCCATCAAGTCTAAGCACTGATATTTGTCAGGAAAGGTTGAAAGCAGACGTGGTTATTGAATGAGTAAGAAAGAAGGTGTCAAAATTCAGATTTAACAGAGCCTAAGTTAATAAGATGGACTCTTGATGGGACTCCTTGTAACCAGGCAAAGACAGAGGGAAATGAAGGAGGGTCATGTCTGCACTGGCCTCATAACTTTACAGGACTGCATGAGGTGACCAAGACACCTTTTCACTGCAACATATTTGGCTACTCCACTATTTCCTAGGCTCATGCATCCACACTGAGTCATTCTTGAAGAAGCAGGAGAGTGATTCTCCATCAGATTCTGCCAGATCATTTTAAATATAGTATTCATAAACTGCAGTACTAGTTAAAAGTTTAATTTACTGCCCTTTACACCTAAAACTGCATGCACCTTGATGCAAGCTTTGAGCCTTGCAGTCTAGACAGCTGGCATCACATCTGAGACATTTTATTTATACTAAAAATGGTGAAAGATATCTGGAATAATATGTGAAATGAATCAGCCACAGGGTCAAGCTTCAACTATCTCTGTACTGATCTTACAAGTTCTGCTGACATGAGTGTCACAGTGTCCATGGGCTGGGCAAGGAACCAGTAAAGCCCCAACAAGCTCCAGAACAACACATCATCCAAGAGCAGGAAAGCTCTGAAACAAAGGATAGGAGGAGGATGGTAGAAGTGGAATTTATTCTAGTTCCACTATTCAATATTATCTAAGTTGCAGAGAGGTGCATTTCTGCAGTGCTGGGGTGGAGCAAGTCTTGTGAGGAGAAGAAAGGAAAACTGATAAGGGATGGATTTTATTTTGCAGTGCTGCAAAACATACAGGGCTGCAGCTACAATGCTGCTGTTATTGTTACTTATCCAGCCACACTGAAAAGGATCAAGTCCAGAAATGTTTTAACCAGACACTGTCCCAGCTATGGAAGAAACCCAAACAACGGGGACAGGAGCTGGAGCAGAGATCTTGCCAAGACCAAATGCTATAGTGAAGAGATCCAGGCAAAGATGATATGGACGTGGCCAAAATCAACTGAGTGTGGAGGCAAAGAGAGGAGATATAGAGAAATAATTCTGTTGGGCTGAATAGCAGGGGAGTTTCAGAAACCTGCCATTGATTACAGATGTTTTACTGTCAGGCACAAGGCTTAGGTGAGTTTAGATTTATAACTCAGTTGTAATATCCAGTGGTGACTCAGGTAATGATACCTCCTTTGTCCTGTGTTTCTCGAGATCAAGCAGCGCAGATAATTATGAATAATGATAATGATTTGGGTCTCAGAGCAAATTTGCACAGATAAGCACACGCCTATGGGTGATGTGGCTTCATGCACAATAATTAAGCACATGGGCCATGGGAAATGAGATAGAAAATGGCTAAAACCATTCCTTTACAAGGATTTTTTTTTATTATTATTTTGGACCTGATAAATGGTATGGTGTGCCTCTTGCAGGTAGCTGGCAGATGGATTTTTGAGTTCACAGACCTGAGAAAACAGAGTTTGCCTAAAGCAGAGCAGGATGAGGCACTGAAAGAAACACAAAAGCTACCTCTGAGCATGCTGGCACGTCACAGAGCAGAGTGGTGGCATGCAGAGCCACCAGCACAGCTTCTGGAAGCTCTCAAGCTGTGTCAGGACGTCGCTGTGCCTGGCTCCCAGACACCTGGCAAAGCCACCCCACACCTGGGCCAGGACCAGCCAACCCAAACCTGCTCAGCCTCCTCCGACTGGCAGCTCCCTGCGTGCTGGAGATGGGCCTTGGCAAATCTACTAAACCCCTTTAGATACCTCGCTTTAAGTTGTCATCAGTGTGGCTGCTTGCTCATAATTGAGAGCACAAGTTGGTCCACTGAGTTGTGGTAGGTAGATGCATGGTCCCATGGAAAGCTACTCAGATTCCTTTTGCAAGGATAGGGTTTCACAACCTAACGAGGTTACTTTGAACAACTTGCTTTTGTGAAAATGCCACTTATATTTTGCTTCTAGGATCAAAATAGCAAGTAAAACTTTCTCACATCCTCTGGCAGCTGCCAGAGGAGAAGTTCAGAGGTTTAACATTTCATCAGTTGCAATTGGTTCAAAGGAGAATTTTGTCATTTCATGTTTTTAAGGCATTTCAGTGGGCTGCCTATGTGGGAGCAGCAGCTGACATCAGACAAGACTGTCATTTAGCAACAGGTATATGGGGAAAACCAGGCCTCTTCTACATCTCCAAACAAGGAAAATGCTTAGGAGAGCTTCAAGATCTTTCCAAGCCATGGTGGGACCACTAAACTGACTGCCAAAAGCAGCCCTGACAGGGAATTGCTCCTTCTAGTTTCAGAGTAGGAAGAACAGAGTTCTCTGGCTATTTAGGTTCTTTTGTAAAAACTCATTGCAGGTGATCTAAGACTAAACCCCTCCATCTCCTGTTACCTTAAAGGAGAAGGGTGGCTTCTTGCTAAGGAAGTGAGGTGGCCAGGACATGCACCTTTGTCTGCCACAGAAAGGAGAGGAGATGACAGCATGTTTTCTTTTATTTTTTCAGTGGCACAGCATCAGAGTGCAAGGCAAACTGCCTGACGTTTTCTGTAGAAATGTAATAGCTAACCTTTCATATTAGTTCCCATGGGTACTTTGAAAGACTTTCTAGAAAGAAGTCACATGTGTCTGCTGAATAAAATAAAGGAAAATATCACTGGAGGATTTCACTTTCCTAGGAAGCATGTTTCTTCAGTGCCTCAGAGATGGCTTTGAATGGGTTTTGGTAAAACCAACCTAATTAGCTGCAAATTGAATCCTACACTAACAACACAAATTACAGAATATGACAAGGAAGCTTAAAACACCTCGAAGTGACAAGAAGGAGTGAATACAACATTTTGGATGTCTTAATTCTGCCTGTGAAACTCAGCAACACCAGAAAAGGCAGTGGCTGCAAAGGCCACTCTAACACCAAGCTGCTCCCTGTCATCATGGCTTAACAGGAGCTGGATCCTGCACCTAACAATTCTCAGGGGAAATGCCTCATGAAGAGAGAACAGCACTAAACTCTGCTTCCAGCTTCCCTCTCAGTATAGCTGAGAGGAGAAGCTGACCTTTGGTAACTTGATTTATACCAAATTAACAGATGGCTTTGGACTTTACTGGAGATTGCTTGCTTCTCCCCGTGTCTTGCTGTCCTCCCTGAGACCCAGCAGACACCACCTCTGAGTGGGGGGCAAGTCCCCCAGTCTCGAGGGGGCAGTGGAGCTGCACATCCCTCGTCCACAACCTGCCCTGCTGGAGCAGCTGTTTCACCCTCAGTGTTTTTAAGAAGCGTCGCTCATCTTTTTGACATTTCACAAAGGTTATTCTGAATTTTGTATTAAAACAACGTGGGGGAAGTGCCTGTGGAAAACCACAGCGTTGGCACTCGGAGCCCCACTGCAAAGCACCTTGGATTAAATGAAGCAGCACTGACACAACAAATTTCTACCAAACCCCCATGATCTACCACAAGCATCACCTTCTCTTCTCCATGTAATTAGAACAGACTCCAAGCAGCACAAACACAGGAGATTAAGTGCATCTTACCTGGAATAGGTATAATGGGAATACTTTCATTGGGGACCACACGCGGGGAACTGCTGTCCTCCACATAGAAATGGGCAGTCTGAAAACACTTTCTGTCAAAGGAAAAAAAAAAATAGATTCAGGGT
This sequence comes from Brachypteracias leptosomus, assembly GCA_013401335.1. NCBI lineage: Eukaryota > Metazoa > Chordata > Aves > Coraciiformes > Brachypteraciidae > Brachypteracias > Brachypteracias leptosomus. The sequence goes on from VYZX01015327.1 coordinate 319,394, forward strand.
GTGATCAACTGCCCTCTGAAAAAATAGCTGAAAACTTTTGCACGTGTTCTGCTTCTCCATTTCTGTTCCATTTCCACTCCACAATTTCAGGCATTATAGATTTAAAGCATCGATGCATAAAAACATATGTGTGTTTTCTACAATTACAATCCTAATTCTGGAGGCTGGTGTGCTCTAATTCATTGACATCTGACACCCACCCATCCTAAATGTCTCTGTATATAATTATCAAGTATTACTATGAAATTATACTTAAAAAAAGTTAGTGGCTGCAAAAGAGGTTTCAAATACACCATTCAGAACAAAACGCTGCACACAAGAAACATTCAGCATACAGTTCAAACCAAAAATACCATTTACAGGGAAAATACACTTATGTAAAAGTTTCTGCTGCATAATAGCTGACAGACAGTAATACAGCATCTCTAACTGCTGTATGTCATGATGCTCTGCTATGAAAGTCACCATTCTAATGTTAGTTTTTTGTTTTCTAACATTAAATCCACATAATCCTCACCCCATCCTCCTCCTGCAAACTTGTATTGCACATGCTGCTACAGAAAAATGCAAGAGACACTCCGCGTGGGCCCCAGGACTCATCTCTGCAGAGGCCTACAAAGCACAGGAGAACTTAAATCCACCTGACTCTTTTTTTACCTGTATTTAATGCAAAGCAGAGAGCACAAGCTGGTCATCACAGAAAAGGTACTGAGCAGAATAACATCAAGGGATCCAAGGAGACTCTGCATGGTGATGTTAACTGAGGCAGGGTTTTCCAACACCAGCGTCACTGCTCATTGCTGACTTAATGAGCTGCTTGAGGCTGGAACTGAATATTTAATGAGTCCTGCTTGGTGTGAGCAGCTATTGTGGCAGAAGAAGGGTCTGCTCTCATCTGTCGGGGTGCTTAACAATAGCTTCCCACTGCAGAGAGATCCCCCTCGCTGCAGCCCTTAGTGAGCTGCTCTTCCACACCTGGGCAAAGTTTGTGAGCTCTGCCTTTTGACAAGTTGCTGGTTCTCAGGCTGAAATATATTTGCACATAGTGGCTTCTAAGTTCCTGCCTTGTAGTTGCTCCTCTGTAACTCGGGCACTGTGCTCTCCATGGAGAGCCCACTCTGCAGAGCAGGCTGTGCTGACTTTGTCCAAGTCATTTGTGCTCCCTTTGTCTTCAACACCCAGACACCCAGAGAGGAAAAAAATCCCCAATAATCAAACCACTCTCTTAGGCAAAACCAGAACCTAAAATAATCATGGGTGCTTGCTGTTAGTACTTTCTCCTGCCCAGCCCCAGCACTCTATAATGCAAGCACATGCTATGGCAGCACAAGTACAACTTAAGACAATACAGAAGTGGATTTCACAGCATGCAGTAATTGTCTGAGAGCAGCTTTCTATTTTCAGGCACGATGTCTTGCACTGTGCTGGAGTTATTTATTTAGTGAGCATGCTTTTGTTAAGAAACACCATAAGGTGAATTCACACACGAGGATGCAAGATGTGCAATAGTCTCACAGCTTTTAAAAACATCAGTTCAACTCCCCCCCCCACCCTACTTGCTCCCTGTTCTCTTTTTTTTTTTTGGCAGCCTTTATTTTGGACAATGCACACCCTGGGGGCACGCAGCAGAATAAATCAGTCACACAGAAAGAAGAAACTATGAATATGAAACAGGGAAAATGTTCCTGATTTTGATGTATTTGGGGCTCTTTCCCTTGAGTTAATACTACAAAAATCCTTGAACAGCTTCTCCTGGTAATGAAGGCCTTAAGAAGGTGTTTGATAAAAAGACCAGACCTTTACGTAGGGATTTACAGGATTTTTTTAAGCTGGTGATACTTAGGAAAAGCAATTATTTTTTGTTAATTTGTTATTTTATACTCCGAGAGGCTCTGATAGGCTGGCATTACCATTTTTTATGCAGCCACAAGATAGCTTTCTCTTCACAGCCTCAAAACATTCTGTTGGATAATCATGTTGTGCAATATTGTAAGGCCCATGATGGTGACAGCTGAACACCCAGCCCAGCATATCTCTACTGAGCACAACGTTGGAATAACAATGTATTAAACAAATATTTCACATAGCAAAGTTTGCTGCAATCATTAACAATGCTGTATTTTATTCCTGGAAGACTTTCTGTAGCTGTTTTTTTTTGACTAAAGGTTTTCTCAAGTCACACCACCACACTAAAATACACTCCTGTCTTATGTATGTACATACATAACACAGCATGTTCATTACTTCACAATGCTGGATGCTGGCACACGAGGTAAAGACATGCCTCTCAGATCTTTTTTTTTCCCCACTTGCTTATAATTGCTGTAAATATTCCAAGTTTAGCCTCTCCAGCTGAGCTCCACACTGTCCACAGCCATCATCCCTGTCCTGGTGACTCCCACCATGTCTCTGGGGCTCCCAGTGACAGCAGGAGGCAGCACTAATGGGGCTACACAGGCTCAAACTTGAGAGCAGGATAAAGTGGATCCATCTTTAAAAGACATTTTTGGGCTTCACAAATGAATTTTCCAGCAAGTTCTGCTTACTGGGTACGTTTCGTGCTCTTGCATCTGCGTGGCTCCAGGAGGGAGCACACTTCTCAGGGAGCCAGGCTGATGCCTCCAGGCTCCCAATTTGGATAATGTCCATTTTTCAGCCTGAGACTAACGGAGTGAGGAGACACCTGGGCCCGAGAAGAGCCTTTTGCAAACTCAAGTCTAGTTTGTAATAATAATAAATACTGATAGGTAGGATCTAGGCTACTGAGACACATTTCAGACCATTTAGTATCTGCCTTCTCCCCCAGTTTAGGATGCTCCTTTCCATCCCCTGGCATTTCCCCTGCCCATTACCTTTCCCTCACTATCCAAACCTTGAGTGGCAGCAGTTGCTAAGGCTACGAGGGGCTGCAGTAAATCTCTGTGTATATGGAGAGGGCTGGATAAAGGCAAAGGATGAGAGCAGAAAATTGCTTGTTTTGAGTCACTGCAGAAGCAGTGATGGAGAGAGGTTGGAGAGAGGTGGGAGTAGATGCAGGGCTAGACACGGTGCAAGTCTACAACTGTTTTCACACGAGCATTTCAGCCTGTAATTTTTAATCCCATGTTATGCAACTTTTAACCCCATATATCTGTGTGCTCGTTTGCTCAGGAAACCAACACTGCCAGCAGAAAAAATATAACAAGTTTTTTTTTTTCTGATAGAAGCAATCCTTAATGAAGGAACAATTGGGATCTATCAATGGCATAAATGATGATTAAAATCTTAACAACACGAACACTAATTTTAGAATAATATTTGCATTTCTTCAAGAAATTCCCAATTTTGGGGAAAAGCAAATCACAGCCTTGATTTCACTTCCAGAAGGTTTCGGAGAGCCCACATCTTTTCTGCAAAACACCAAAGAGGCTGTTGTCTCTGCAATACACCCGTGTGCAGTGAAGCACACCGTTTTCTCTAGCCCCATATGTTTTTTTGACTCTCTTTCCCTGGGGTACAATAACTGTGCGAGATGGTGGTGATCAGACACACAGTTGTCACATATGGACCAAAATGCAGAAAGTAAAACACTGCGAGATTAGCATCTCCCTGGAGAAGGGGCAGAGGCAGGGTCTGGAATGCAAAGCTGATGTGAGGGAGAGCTGCCCACTGCCCAGAATCTTTTTGCAGAGATACTGGCAGTGAGTAATTAAAGCAAACAAACAGGATGCAAAGTCCAGAGCAGCAGCACCTTATTATCAAGCTGAAAGCATCAAAATATGCCAAGAGATGGTCCTGATTAGCTGGGTTAAATGCTTGTTCCATCTCTGCTGGGTAAAATACTGGATTAGCTTCTTTAGAAGAAGAGGTGCCTCATGAGATTCTGACACTCAAAACAGGTTTCCTTGGTTATTAGTTAATAAACCTCAAGCAGCTTCTCCTTTATACTCATCTAAAAGCAAGAGGGAGAACCCGATCACATAATGGCCTGAAAGCACAGATGCATTTTATTTTCATGTAGAAGATACTGCCTTGGTGTTAATACTGCCTCCAGTACAAACGTGCTGCAGTTGATGGGAGTGCTGGGAATAGCTCTGAGGACAGTGCTTGGCCCTTACTCCTCTGTCTACTGTGGGCAGCATCCCCTTATCTGTGATGACAGGCAAGGGATCTGTGCTGCTCTGGAGCAGCTGAGGTGGGGAGAGAAGGAACAAGAGATTATTGTGGAGGGGCAAGTGATTGACTTTACAGCAGCCACCTAAAAGCACCAAGACCTGGCTGAACACTGGAAAGATCAGAGGGGAATGCTTCACTTTCTGGGGGCACTCAAGAGCCAAGTCCTGCCTCACACGCTGAAGCAACTCACACATTCATTGTGCCCTTGTTCACCAGGGATCTGCTCCTTCTTCCAGGCATTTCTGCTGGCTGGAGCAGCGTGTATTCCCTCTCCAAGGGGAGCCAGTTTTATACTATTTTATTTCTATAATAGCATCTAGGAGCTCTAGGCTCCCAGTTTCTTGCAACTACTCTCTTCTTGGGTCATTACCTCTTAAAGCATGATCAATCTGGGGGCAGATGGCTTGAAAGAGTCCTAGAGGCCTATTCACTAATGTCAGAGCAGGGCAAACCTTGTCCTCTGGGTACCCTTCCTCCAGAAACAGCCTCCTACAAACAGGAGTTCTGCAGAATGTACATTTACTAACAAAGAGCCCAATAGTCCCTGTAGCCACACTAGTTTCACACGCAGTCCTTAGCTGTTGGGCAGAGAGGGAAAGATGGAACAGGAGTCAAACCAGGATCTGTACTGGAGCTCTAAACCAGGTTGTACAGGACATGGCTCAGTCTTTATCAAATGCAACCTGGATACAGGCATTCACTCACCACACTCCTCCATCACAGGGAGGTCTGCAAATAACTCCCAAGCAAGGACCCAGAGACAAGAAACGATCCCTTTCACTACCTCTGCACATTCATCCTCACTGTCAATAGAAGAAAAGATGCTTCAGATCCTCGTTGAACTGTTTTGCATGTCTTCCAGGAGACACAATTAAGGTTGGTTTCTGCTGGCACCAAAACCAGAGTATGTATGCAGTCAAGTGTACTAGTAACACATGGCTCTGCACTTTAAACTAGCTTCACTATTCCTTGGCAAGCATTTGTCACTGTCAGAATTGGCAATGACTCCTCAGACAAGAGGCACAGACCACAGAACAACGGAAGCGCCGCAAATCATGACCATGTCACCAGCAGAGCAGTGGATGGGAGCCTGGACAACAGCTGTCTGCAGTCTGCACTGCTCTAGCTGGGGTCATCAGTCACTGATTTTTATGAGCAATAAAACTGACTCAAGCGTTAAGAAGAAAAAGAGAAGAGAGAACCACGTGGAAAAAAGCTGATCTTATAAATATGAATAAGTGGCCAGCATGGAGCAGTGATATTACATTCATTGTATCAAGAGGGCATCTGCAGTTACTTTTTCTGCAGCCAGAAAATGGCTTGTATTGCCCCAATTTTCTGCAATTATTTTCCTTCCCAGATCTTAATGCTTAATGATCAGAATTGAAAATTGAGTTCTAAAAGAACCTATGCTATGCTGGAGCAGTAAGGCAGTGCAGGCTGACTGAACTTGAGCTACGGGAGGATATACAAAGCAGGAACACATAAAAACCAAGGGAACAAAGGCAAGCTGAAAAAGGAGGAAAAGTTCCCTACAATGATGCTGCTTCTCTTGCATATCCCTTCCAAAGATGATTTGCCTGCTCCTCACAAAGCGATTTCTGCCTGTAATCTTCTTGAGCAGTGTCAAGCATTGCACAGATATGATAACTGGAGAGGTCTAGACAGTACATGGATGGGTTTCAGAAGTTCACAGCATGCCAAGCTCTTGGCATCCTTTCCTAGACAGAATGGTGAGGACGAGACTGTCTCTTTCAGGGACTTCTCTGGGCAAGGAGAAATGCTTTTTCACATTAGTGAGTTGTTGCATGCCTGCACAACCCTGCAAAAGCCAAAGGGATCCAAAAACTAATCACCAGTCCATCCACACTTAGTTACAACCACACATTCTGCAGTATCATAGAGAGATAAAGACAGGGAAAAGGCTGGGAAAGGCAGAGGGGAAAAAAAAACCTTGGAGGCAGTATTTGTGATGAAGAACACACCACTTGTAAAATTGTCCATCTGAAAAACTAATCTGCAAACAAGACGAGGGATTTCTGACACAGGAAGACAGCTAATTTAATATTTATGGCCTAAATTTGCCAGCTGACTACATAGCTCTCCACAAAATTAAAACTCCTCTTCTGCTGATCCTCTGAGATCTTGTCCTGCACCAGACACCCATTGACATCACATACAGTATTGAACTCAGACATTACATGAGAAATAATAATTTTTAGAAGGATATTCAAAATAATTAAACAGTTAAGCAATGACAACACACCCCAAGATGAGCTGCTTCCAAGTCCTCCCCCCTTCATCAGCTGTGTGACCAGAAAGTGCCCAGGTGGCCAGTGCCAAAACGCGCTTAGAAAGCTCTTTAACTGCAAATTGTAAGTGGATAAATCTTAGTTTAACTCAGCACAAACGTTTTCCACGCTTCCTTGTCCCATCTTCCTGGTGTCCCTGGAGAACAGCGAAGGTAATGGTGAAACCTTATTTGTGGTGACACTTGGCCCTGTGACACTTGGTAGCTAATTACTCTCCTGGTGACCTCTGACAGGGCCAGCAGCACCAGACCTTCCCCTCCTGCTTTAATCAATACTCACAGCAGCTGTGTTGGATACACTCAGCAATTTTACAGATGACTGAAGGGGTTTACCCATCAGTATTTTCTGCTGCAAGAGAACAAGCTCCCTGTTTATATGAATTACCACTCGCAACTTTAATGTCTTCAGGCAAAAAGAGGGGAGAGAAACCTATGGATGGTATCTTAAAATGGTTTAAAAATTAGGCATGGTTTTAAAACACCAAAAGGAAGCCTGACATGTTCATTTTCCCCTCCCTGAGCCAACTATTTATTTAACGCAACATTCATAACAAAGACTAGAAAATCACAGAGGAAAACAAAGACATGCCTTTTCCAATCAAATACTACCCGAGGCAGTTCCTATAAAATGTGTACTTCCAATGCCCTAAACATCATGTAATATTAAAAAGAAGCCTAAAACTTTCTCACAGAAGGAAGCTAAATTTATCCAAGTGAAGAGTTGTTCTGTAATCACAAGAACTGCAGCAATCAATGAAGATTGCCTCTTACTAGAGAGGAGCTTTTAGTAGCACCTCTAAGAACTCAAAATTGGGCATATTGATATTATCATTTCAGGACATGAGTTCCCTTTGGGATGAATTCAGGAAAGGGAAGAATAAAAACAGGGCAGCACACTGAGAGGTTAAAATACAGGTATTTTAAAATGCAAAGCATAATTCATGTGGAATCAAATTGTATTATAAGAAAAGCAATACAGAGATGATCCTCCCTAAAAGAGGACAGCAGAAACTGGGTCTCTCTTTGGAACATTCACCTAAATGTCCCTAATTACTCCCACCTAATTACTCCCACCTAATTACTCTCAAAAATGGAAGAGCCCTGCTCTTTCCTTTGCAGAAATATTCTTTCCTTCCTCCAAATGGGAGGTAAAGACACACAACTGACAATTACTTTAGGTATCCCAAGCCATGGCCTGAGATCTAGGCATATAAAAATGTGCTAAAAATTGAGGCAGAGTTTTTCTCCCCTGTTTTGATAGGCCTGGCAGAAATGCCAGTTTGTTAAATGTAATTAAATACTCAATGGGAAACTCCTTCTTCCTCAACAGACGTGTCCACATACACCTGGACTAAAGCTGCATGGGAGAACTAGGAAGATTTCCCAACACTGCTGGGCATATTTCATATTTAGCTCATTTGGGACCAGGATAAAATAGTAAAAGTGTGATTATTTCCTTTCATTTTTTCATCAGTGTGTATTTGGAGGGTGGGCTTTCTTCATTAGCTGTTTCAAACAGAAATAGCTACTTAAAAAATTCCACAGTCTCTGTTAACTCTGCTTAGAACACAATTAGAAATGACACAGAAAGATACCTTTGGAAGCGCTGCACAAATGAATAAAAAAAAAAGAGCAGCTGGCACCAAGAGCAGAGAAGCAAATTATTTAGTACCTGGCAGATAATGAGAACACTGCAAATACACTACTTAATGCTAGGGCTCTGACAGGGCTGCGTGTGTCACCCCATCACACTAATACAGACAGATCGGGTGGCAGCCAGCTGGTCCTCCTTCCCCACCCACCTCCCTGAAAGCAAAGATTTGTAAGCCACCAAATAATAAACCTGGACAGAAGTCTTGAGGATCATTAATCTCCCTATCAATCAACCCATTTGGTGATTCGCTTCGTGCTGTCGCTGATACTAATCTGGTAGTGACTGGAGAGCTCTGGGGAAGCCTGGAGTATGTGTGTCTGAGGAATTGCTTTAATGAGTTTCTTGCATGCAAAGGTTAACAAATGTGACAAGGAAACACAAATATCAGAGACAATAAACTACCATCCACTGAACCACACCACTGAGAAATGCCACGTTGTGTGTTCTGCTGCTGAATACATCTCTAACTAGCTCTACAAAAATACCTGAGAGTCAGACCCCAGTGACCTTCTCAGATGGCAGGAGACATGCAGGCATGTTAGTGTGAGCTCTGCCCGCTCCAACACTCCTTATCTGCTGGGCTAGCTACCTTGGGCATAGCTCTGCATTAATGGAGCTATACTGCAGAGGAGAGAGCTGCATTCGCTGAAGTTGTGGGTACACCAATCAGTGTGCTGTGAACACATCCACTGGGCTCCCTCTGCTAACCACAACAGACCCACATCAATTAATACATCAGAATAAAAACATCTCCGCACCAGGAGGATCCTTCCAGTATCATCTGCAGTATTTTCTGTGAGAATGTTTCTAAAAAATAAGTAGCACCGGCTAGCAATAATAACAAGCAAATCCTCACATGATTACTACAGTAAAGCAGCACGCAGTATTAAGCATAATAAAGAACCACAGAAAATAAAAAACAATGTATGTTTATATTCCCATCTCCACAGACCAAATAAGCCATAAGAAAAAGTCTAGAAATATTATGAGCAGGTGATAGAGGTAGAACCCACTACACCATGAGGCAGGGGGGACTAGAAGGATGATCCTGAAAGTGCTTGAAGTGAAATGAGGAAGAGTTTCCATTCTCAAAATATTTATTAAAAGGGTATATTTGGAGTTTCAGGCCTGTAACCCATTCAAAGCTCCTTGAATTTTAGTGTCAAGGAAATCCACATTTATTACACGAAAAGGACTTGAAGTATGAGGCATATCAAAAAAGTTATCATGAAGTCTCTAATTATAGAGAAGAGTCAAGAACTGAAAGGTCATAAAGTAACACAGGTGGAAGAGACTTTGCCTTTAAGAAATTTGCCAGAATTATTCTGAAAATTAGAAACTGCTTTCAACTTCATGACACACTTTTTTCTCTAAGTATACACTCAGGCAAATAAACTCCTGCCTTCCCATTGTCTTAATCAGTGTGTAGAAACAGCTAATAACAAAACTAATCACAGGAGAAGAACATTCTGATTCAAGATAAAAGTTCACTGCAGATAAGCGAAACAGGAGAAATTCAGTCAACCTCTGTTAATTATTAGATCCCTTAACACTAGATACAGTTTAATATCTTTTCTATTTATAGACTGCTCTTTTTATTTGCACCATTGCCAAAGCTTTAATCTACCTTTTATTAAGCTCTTGATAACCTTTCAGTCTTGATAAATGCGGGATTGGGGGAAAAGAGAAAAAAAGTCCACAAGAATTGCAGTTTGCATCTTCAGTGAAAACATATGAATGCTTCTTCATCTATGAAGAAATGTGCCTGGATCCATCAGACACTTGCTCAGAAGACACATGTAAATGAAACACAAGCTCTTGGCTCAATATTTCCTCTTCTTGAGGCTCCCAAAGTGACACGGCTGCCCAGGCAGACACGTTGTCCTCGAGGAACGTAGGGAGATGTCTCCTCCAAGGTGAACTGTGCTGTGCTGACACCTCCAGCAAGTCAGATTCATTTTCCTCCTCCTGTATTTATGCATTTCATTGCCATGCTCTGATGTGATCTTTGGTGGTGCTTTTGCTGCCATTAGCGCAGCAATTAGACAGAAAGATTGGGAGAAGAAAAGCCAGCAGCAATCACCAACAAGATGTGTTTGATTCTATTAGTGGGAGGTGTCCCTGCACATAGCAGGGGGTGTTGGAACTAGATGATTGAGGTCCCTCCCAACCTTGACAATTCTATGATTCTATGTGCTTGGGTGTGCAGGAAAAGGGAGATTCCAGCACGGACCAAAGTCCTGGTGTTAGATCCACTCCAACTATTTTCATCTCTGCTCATAACTGGGAACCGTAGTAACAAGTTCTTGTTTTATTCCAGTATTTTAATTCAAGGAGTTTTGTGAGCTAAAAATGTTGAAATGCAGACTAAACAGCAGAGTATTTTGCCACTATTTCTGGTAGTTTTGTCCCAGACATTTGGTTTCAGATCTGTGATTTCCTGTCGAGAACACACAAGTGTGAAATACTTGTTGATCCATTTATTCATTTGCCTCCTGGCTGATTGTAGCCATTTTGACAGAACAGATAAATAGACTTGCTCCTTGTTGTTTTCTTTTCCCACATGCTTCTCCATCAGCCTGGAAGCACAGCCCCAACTTCCCAGATGCTGTGCTTAGGTCTTTATCACTCCTACACCCTCACTTTACCTCCTGCTCCCTCCTTTTAGAGGCTTGCTAAGCCAATTTCACACAATACCCAGGTTGTCTGAAATGTCACAAACTCTTGCTATAGCAGCTTCTGCAACTCCATCTGCCAGATGAAAATGATACACAATATTTAGAGAAACTATTTTTGAACCATTCAAACTCAATGAACACTTCACATGACTCTTTAGGCCATGAGATATAACTGTGGCAATTGCACATGGTTACTCCAGGCAGCATTTAACCATTTCTCTAAGACATGTCTCAGCAAATCATCTGTTTATACAAGTCATGAACAAACACTGCAACTTGGAAAGAGAACAACTCTTGATCATTCTCATTGAGGAAATGGCAAAGGAAACAGCTTCAATCCATCAGGAAAAACCCTGTAACATCAGCACAAGATTCTCAATGCACAGTAATTTCAGCAGGCTAACAAATAAATCACTTTTCCCTGACAGACATACAGCAGAACACTGTGCATTTAATTGATGTGCCCTTTCATTGCAAGACTTACTGGTTTGACTAGAGCAATGGGATGCAGCATTGCCAGGAAAGAGTTGAAGAATGCAAACTTGGCACCACACAGTAACTAAATGTTGATTCATGGAGATTATGAGACATTCAAGGGGACAGGTCCCAGGCTTCAAATTATGCTCCACTCTTGTATTGCCCCCGTGTGATTATAGCACGTTTGCTCACAATTTGCTGCTCACTCTTCTAATTGGATTCCTGCAAAGGGCAGTTTGCTGTGCCACGAGCTTGTCACTTTATATCCTGCTTTAACTCCAAACCACTCAATTAATATTAAATTCCATTTATTATAAAAGCATTTGTTTCTACCCATAAGATGCTATCAGCAGCCATCTCATTAATATTTATTTCCACAAAGCAGCCCACTGATGTTAAGATCTCAGATACAGCTAGTAACTTTAAAAGGAGAAAATATGTGAAGCCAAGAAGGTCAAAACTGAACATGAGCTGTAACAAAAAACATCCAACCCATATGAATTTAACTCCTCCTTTGCAGAAAACTGAGTAAATACAACAAGGTTGGTGGAGAGCAATGACAATATTGAAGTTAATCCAGTCACCAGAAAAAATGAGGAGTGAGGTTGCCAATGCATCTCTCTCTCTTTGGGGTGGGGAGTTGCTGTCTGGTGCTCCAAGGAAAAAACAGTGCTGGAAGAAGGAATGGAAGGGGAATGTTCATCCACTGCTTTATTGCCCTGTGAGCTGAGCTGTCTACTTTCAAGGCTTCAAAAAAAAAAAAGCAAAAGGATCAAAAAAGGATAACCTTAAACCCTGGGCTAAGGTTGGTTTAAAGCCCCTTCTCTTCAGCATCCTTTCCTGTGCTCAGCACACAGAATCAGCACAGCCTGTCCTGGCTTGACAGTCAATGGGACCCCACACTCACCATCCAAGGAGTGAAAGGGGAGAGGGCTGCAGATGGTTGAAGTGTTGCAGAAAAGCTGGTATAAAGCCCAGGGATTCTCTTGCACACTTTTATACAAGGAAGCATGGCTAAGGAAAGAGATGACATCCAAGTGCAAGCTCAAATCCTACAGACAGTGCTGCAACCCATCAAAATCTTTGAGTTCCAATAAACCCCAGACTTTTAATTTCCCCACAGGCCTCCCTGCAGTTTGGATTATCACAAACACTGTTGAAATGGGAGCATTTCTTGCATGTTCAGAAGCACCCAGCTGCTTCTCATGCAGAATGCTCCTGAGAGGGAGATTACACATTCAGACGTGCAGAGATGAAGCAGCTGCTGAGAATGTACACTGAATATTGTGATTTCTTCTCTTCTGCTCTCTTATTCCATGCACCTTGAATAAAACTAAGCTGCAGGGACAACGGGTCTCTTTCTAGTAGTCTCTATCTATTCCTTCAAACTATACACCAGGAAACTTGTTCTATATAGCTCTGTAGATACTAACCCAGTGATGTTGAACTCTAACCTTCTGCTACCACAAAGAGCTGAATTAGTTCCCTACAGCAGATCAGCACTGCTTTTGAAAAGGCCCAGACTGCAAAAAACAGATGGGAACTAAACTCGAGGGCCTTTAAAGATGTCAAGCACTTCCTTGCAGTGATGGCATAAGAATCTTCTTCTTCCCATCAATTTTTTTATTAATCAGAGCACACATGGCAACTCCCCGTGTGGCACCACTTAGGGCTCACCCCATCAACATAAAAACCTTGTGAAATTATCACCTCGGGTTTACCACTGGGATAACAATGCTTTTATACCTAGAATTAAAAAGACAAACAGCCTGGCAGATCAACATGCAATTGCAGAAACCTAACTCCAATACTGTTTCCTTGCCCCTTTTCTTCCCACATTTGCTACAGGAGCTGGCTCAGAAACCCAGAGGAAGGACTCCAGTTGCATTATTGCCACCTTCATGCTTCTGCTTTCAGGATTTTGGAGACTTTGAAGCACAAATGCATTTTGGACATCGGCAAAGCCAAGCCTGCACAGTCCTCCTTTGACAGCCAAATACAACCCAGAGAGCTCTTGAGTCCTTGCCTCCACCACCATGTTCCGTGGAGCAGAAGATCCTTGTTTGCCCATTTTTTTGAAGCTGTTTGTGTGAGGACTTGAGTCAAGGTTCATCTTTCTCCCCTAAAGAGGTGAACTGGCATTTTTACCATCAAGAGGGTGGTGTGGCTGTGAAGTGCCCAATCATTCCTTGAAGAGGCACCAGGGACCTGGTGCCAGGTCCTTATCCACAGATGACAATCACTCCCAGAAGTGTAAGGAAAAGAGCTCTGCCCTCCTGGCTGCAGCCAAGTGCTCCACCTGAGTTGGCTTTGCAGTGAGAAATGTCACGTTTACAACGGGTTTTGCAATGTATCAAAGTCCATAATTTGCTTTCCAGGGACCTGTGCTTGATTATCAGGAGAGTTAGAAGCACTCACTAAAGTCTAATGAATAGAATTAACACATAATTTAAACAGGGACTAATATGTATGCAAATGAGAAAAAGTTAAAAATAAGAGTTCAAGCCATCATCTCACAAAATGTAGGCTGCATCCTTATGAAACTTGAATGTTTCAATTCACCTCCTATCTTTACATCTATGTTGGCTGCTTTGCATGTGAATAATAGGGTGCATCAAGCCCATTTTGATTTTTATATTTGAACTTGGACTTATAAAATGGATTATATTGAAACATGAATAATATATATGCTAATTAAAGACTCCATTTAATGACATAAAGACAAAGACCAGCAGAGGCTAATTTCCATTTGCAAATTTCCTAATTACTGTATTTTCCTTTGGAAAGCAGAAACTTTATTTCTGCAGCCTCAGAAAAAAAGACACTAGTTTATTTGCTCAAATTAAAAACTGTTTCAACTTTTTCCATTCCTTAAGATTGATCTCCACAGAGATACAATTGTTCTGCCTAGATAGATTCAGTATTAAATATCACCCAAGTCAAACTATGGCAAATGCTGTTACTTAATTATTAATTATTATTAGATTTTTCTCTAATAAGGAATTATTGTTGGTAAATATGAGGTGTATACACCCCTCAAAAATCAAAAAAGCATGTTCAGAGTAACTCTGGCAGATAAAAACCAAGTAAATGTCCTTGATGTTTGATAGGCTGTTAATTTCTCTCCCTTTCTCCTCCCACTCCCCAAAATTAGAGAGAACAAGGGCACTACAGTTGTAGGGAGACAAAGCATTAGCAGAAAACACAACTGCAACTTCTGTCCTGCAAAGCCTAGAGAAAAACTTGCTGCAGAATAAACAGATTGCAGGAAAGGTCCTTTTAGGTTAAAAGGCTTGTTTGTACCTATAACTGTGAGGGAAGTGGTGAAAAATAGACCATTCAAATGAACATGAAGCCTGTAATGATATCAGGGCCAGGAGAATCCTTTTTTGCTGCTGTGTAAATGTTGGTTATGTGGATAAAGCAGCCTGGACTCAGCCTCAACTCACAAAACCAGCATTTGCAGGCTCTGAAAAGCAAACTACAAAGCAAACCCATTTACTCCGTGATTGAAATGGCACCTTGAATGCCTCAAAAGTAAGGAGCTGCATGAATGGGAAGAGACTAGCCATACATTTATGTCCTAAGCTTTTATGAAAAAAAATCACAGGTATGAGGACTGCATCTTAGAATCATAGAATTGTCAGGGTTTCAAGGGACCTTAAAGATCATCTAGCTCCAACCCCCCTGCCATGGGCAGGGACACCTCCCACTAGAGCAGTTGCTCANATGTCTGTAATACCAGTTGCTATTACCAGTGAACACTGAAATTGAGGCAACTTACAAGACTCTGAAGAGTAAATGATCATCCTTTGGAGCTGGAATGTGGTCAGAGGTCCTCCTTGCCCTCAGTACTGAGAGCACCGTACATCTGCTGCAGCCTTCATCCATACCATGGGAGAAGAGGTTCTCCCTGGTCCTGCCTCTGCATCCTCTGCCCTTGTGGTGCCCATCCCTCCACACTCCTCCTCTCAGCATCAGTGGAACCAGCTTGGGGAAATAAATACCTTAAGAAAAGCTGGAAAGCTTGCAGGCCAGGTTACTTTGATCACTTCTCTAACAGCATCAAATATCCACCAGCAGGGGTAAACTCCCTTCCCTACCTCCACCCACTACTAGTGAGGGATTTGCTCCAGCTGAGGAGCACCAGGATCACCAAGTTCATGCCTGTGCAGAAGGAAAGACATCCCTTTATACATGACCTGGAGAAACCCCCATCTGCAGGGATTCAGTAGCATAGCCCTGAGTCCAACCTGTGGCAAGACAGGACATGACTTGATCCATAACAGCTTAAACCTTATTTGACAAGGGGGTGAATGAGACAAGCTCGTGCTGCTACAGAACATGAGGAATTTTACCAGCACTCACTGGAAACTTTCTGATGGTGGTTAAGAAGCAGTTTTAGAGAGTGAATCACTGTGCTGGGGGTGAAAAAACAGTTTTAGAGAGTGAATCACTGTGCAGAAATATATCCATTTAACTTATAATTTGATTAGAAGGAAAAAAAAAATTTGAGCCTTCAGGAAATAGAACATCTGTTATTATTGAGAACTGTTTTATTTTCTTTCTTTTTTTTTCAATCATTAACAGTATTTTTAAAATTCAAATTTGGCTTATTTCTATTACCTTATAAATGTCACTTTGTAGGATATTTCAAAATGTTTTTGTTCTACTTTGGAAAAAGACAGGATTTCCAAAACATGCCACCTACCCCTGTCTCACCTTAAAAGTTAGAACTGAAATGGATTTTTAACCTCTAAGTCAGTAAAACACATGCTGTTCATAGCAAATGCTTTCTTTTAAACAAACAAACTCAGTGTTCTACAACAAGCTGAATGAATTCACATAATTGCAACACTTGTAATAGCAGCACAACCTGCATTGTGCCTTCCAAGGTGTTGGTTTTTCCCCAATTGCACAGGTTGTAAGGAAAGTAAAATTAAGTCCACCTCTGCTTGTTGTTGTTCCACCAGTCTGCTGATTCCTAGCATTTATCCAAGCAGCTCAGATTGCTGAGTTGATTTAATATTCTCACCCTATAATTTTACACTCAGACCACATCCTGCTGTGCCATAGCTAGTGCTAATGTTAGTGCAAATGCTGCTGAGGGACTCAGGACAGCTCAGGGCCCTTCAATAGCTATATTTTATGGTTACAAGGAGAGAGAAAAAAAATATAATTTATCTGGTTGCTGTGGTTAATTCACAGTTTCACAGCAGAGGTATACTGCTCCCTCTGGGTACATCTACTTGTATTATAGGATATTTCATTCACAGTTTGTCCGAGACATTCCTCTAGCTCTGAACCTACCAATTTATGACAGCAAATCTACTCCAGAGATACCTGTATGTGCTTTAAAACTATCTCTTACATATTATAGGAAAATACATAAACTAGCAACAGATCAATAGAAAACATAAACTAGCAACACATCAAACAACAACGGGTTAATAAATGGTTTCTTCAAGCTGAGAAGAGGAACAGAAAAGGAATGCCTCCATCTTCTCAAGAAGTAGTCTTTTTTTCCCCATGTGATTTAATTTCACAGAAAGCATTTGTGAAACTTCTCTTTTAAAATACCTATCATAGCTTTAAAAGCTGGACTTCAAAAATTTTCAAGTTGTATAAAAGTTTCCTGTAGAATAGCTTACAAAAGACCTAACAGATGAGTAGGAGAAGCCAGTGGTACCCAGCATCCCCTACAAACCAGTTTTTAATGGAGCTTAACTAGAACCTTTGAATATTTAAAGAGTACTTGTTCAAACTTATGCCTTGTAAACTACTACCTTTAATCCAGTTAACTGCACAGATAAAATCATGCTCTTTTCTCCAAGACTTCACCATTACAGCAGCACCGCGGAAGGCATTTCCAGAAAAAATGTCTACAATTAATCCATTTAATTAGTTCCACAGAAGCAAAACAGGAAGATCAATTGCAGCTGTGCCACAGATCCCTCCTTGCCTGACCTCAGCTGCCCTTGCCCGCTCCCCTTTGCTCTCTCTGCAGAAGAAAGTATTTCTGGAAATGCTGGGGAGATGCTGTTACACCTCTAAACAAAGCAGTGAGGGGTGTGTCAACAGCAGCTTTCCAACTTTCTGCCAAGGCTTTTGCATAAACTTCATTCCCTTTAGGGGAGGCCTGTGTGGGCCTGAGGGCAAAGCGTTGCCTAAATGTCTCAGCTCTTACAGGGCACATTGTATAGCAAACTAAAAATAAAAAAAAAAGATACTTTCTTGGGAGTTTTCAAGGTCATCAGCGTGGTGTTTTGAATTGGAGTCTTCTACAACCGAAGCACGTATTGTCCTGTTGTTTGGCTTCAGATTGCATGCTTGACATGCAGATCTGGGCTCCCACTGAGTTCAATGGCCACATCCATAAAAGTGCCTGTAGAAACTGACCCACATGGTACAAACATCCCAGGAGCTGAGGAACACGCACAGTTTCAGGGTTCTCATTTAAAGAGACTGTTAAAAACAATTACAATCCAGCAGGCACCAGGATTGCTGGTGCTGGGACAGGTGGTTTCACAGCTGCGAAATCTTTGTTCTTCAAGCAACCACCATTCCCCAGCTCCTTTGCAAGAAAATACTTTCATATAACACTCTCCAGGGACATCTAGATGGGTGTTTGCTCACAGGGTCTTTGCCCTTGGCATCCAGGTGGCCTGATGTTGGCACTCACTGCTGATAAAGGAGCAGTATTGACACATGCAGGACGGATGGTGCCTGAGATAACGCACAACGGGGGCAACCAACCACAGCAATACCAACGCCTTCTCCTCTGCTTTGCTTTGAAACTCCAAATCATTGTTGTACTCTTAACTTTTCCCTACTTTTAGGCTCCCTGCTGCAGGAGAACAGATGGAACAAAACTCGAAACAGATTTTTTTTCCACCAACCTGTGGGTCTCCTGACACAGTTGTCCTCCACAAGCTGCCTTTGCAGTTTCTTTTCTGCCCGTTTGTATCTTCCTTTTACTCTCCCTCCAAAGCTAGAGACCCTCCTCTCTCCTCCCCCCTGGTCTTTTACTGGCTTCAAGTTATTTTCTTTAAACATGATGTATTTAAACTGTGCCTTCCAAATGCCTTTTCAGGCTTCTAGTCTGTGATTTACAGGATAATGTATCACCCTACACCAGTCCTCCTCTTTTCTCATGCTTGCACGTGTGCTTTAAAGCTCTCAGCACAGAGCTGCAGAGAACAGGCCTTGAAGCTCCTGTACAGGACCAACAATTCCCATGCTGCTCCTGATGGGTGGCTGCTTAACCTTGCTTTGGAACCTAGAAATGATGGAAATTCTGTAGACCACTGCTTTATTGTCTTCCCTATCATGAAGCTTTTCCTAATGTCAAACCTACGTTTCTCTCTTGCTGCAATTTAAGCCAAAGACTCCTCATCTCCAGCACAATGAGTGCAGAAGACCATATATTCCTTGCAGACCTCTTTCATGTACTAGAGCACTTGCTTCCCCCTCTGTGCTAACAACGCTGCCTGCCCACCTGGTCTAACCAACTTCCTCACAGAAAAGGTACCACACAAGAACCACCATAGTCCTCTCTTATTTACCCCTGGAGATACACCAGCCTACAAATCTTATTTACACCTGGATACACCAGCCTGCTATAAATCCAGATTTGCTTTTCATTTACAGGACAGCTGAGAGGAGAACACTGCTACATGAAATTCAGATGAAGGCTGGACATGCATGACACAGGAAGAAGCAGGTTTCAGATACCTGGCAAGAAGTAGTTTGTTAATGCAATTGCATACTCTCAAGAACCCATTTAAGGTGATACAGGTTCTTCAGCCATGAGGACTCAAATTTACAAGGGCAAGCTCTGATTTAGTTGATATGAGGTATGCAGGTGTCACTCTTAACATCAATGGAACTGCTCAGGTTTAACTCTAAAGAAAAATCTAGACTGTGCTGTCTTCCTTGAAATGGGACATTCCTGGGTCAAAATGTGCTTATTGATTTTTGATGTTGCTCTTGCTGCTGTATAATTAGGATTAAAAGTACTGGGTTTTGAGCTTTGTAGATAGCCTGATAGTTCTGGAAATCACCACTGATCTACATTTAAGCTCTTTTCCTTTCTCAAGACAAAAATTGCTCCTTTGCAAAGCGGCAGCTCTCTACTGGCCTCACCAGTGAGGAAATGGAAATCTTGCAGAGTTCTGCACTGCAAGAACAAGTAAAAATAGTGTTAATTAAAGAAGAGTAAAAGTAACAGGCATATAATGAGAGAACGTGCCCCTTTCCACAGTCTAGCTCTTAACAGATCATCCAGCATGCTTAAAAAACAACTTTCCATCTGCAAATCTGTCTCTCTCTCTTTTTTGTCTAACGAGCATGAGTTAGGCTGTTCAAAAGCCCAAATGGGCATCTCAGGGCCAATTCAGCAGCAGGGGATCCGTTACTATAACAACTGACAACTCCTCTGATTTCCGAAAGGCCCTAAAGTAGCCGTTTGGGAAACGGTTATTGAGCAAGAACTCATGAAGGAATGGTGGGCACAGCATCCCAGCCTCACCTGCACACCACTGAGCTCGCCTACCTCAGCCCTTCATGTGCAGAGAAGACCCCAGTGCTCTGCCACTCTTGCAAACAGCCAGGCCAGCTCTTTTTCAGCTCCCTACAAGAGGGGAAGATAAAAGCCCACGGGCTGACAAGAGGAGGAACAGCGTTGGCACGCCACAATTTGGTGTTAGAGGATCTCCTTGTGGGCTCTCCCCTCCTTGCCCCGGGCTGCACGTCGCTGGATGAAAGAGCACAGATGCTGTCAGAGAAGTTTTCATATTGATTTTCCTCGTAATGGAAGAATGACGAGTGTTCAAAGGATGATACCAACAGCTAGAACAAGCAACTGGCAGCTGCCCTAAGCTCCAGGCTTAAAAGCAAGCTGCCTGCTGCCGGCACAAAGGATGAGCTGGGCTCCCCACGTGGGATAAGAGGGAGCTGATCACAGGCCTGCTCCCCTCTCACCAAAGCGAGCAGAGCTTTGAGATCCAGCACACAAAAGGGCCCAATATTTTCAGTGCCTTTACCTCCAGCACAGGCAAAATCACATACAACCTGGATCTTCTGCAATAAAAGCTGAAGTCCTTTTCCTGCATTGCCTGGGTTGAGGCAGGGAGACCAGAGGACTCCAAATCAGGCTGGGCTGCGTCACAGAATCTTAGGGGTTGGAAGAGATCACAAAAGATCACCTAGTCCAACCCTCCTGCTAGAGCAGGATCACCTAGAGCAGGTCACACAGGAACGTGTCCAGGTGGGTTTTGAATGTCTCCAGAAAAGGAGACTCCACAACCTCTCTGGGCAGCCTGTTCCAGTGTCTGTCACCCTCACCGTGAAAAAGTTTTTCCTTACGTTTACCCAAAACCTCCTGTGCTCCAGCTTGCACCCATTGCCCCTTGTCCTATCACTGGATGTCACTGAGAAGAGCCTGGCTCTGTCCACCCGACACTTGCTCTTTACATATTTATAGCTATTAATGAGGTCACCCTCAGTCTCCTTTTCTCCAGGCTGAAGACACCCAGCTCTCTCAGCCTTTCCTCGTAAGGGAGATGCTCCACTCCCTTCATCATCTTAGTGATCCTACTTGCCAGGCAGTGATCTGCCCCATCCTTTGAGGCTGTTTGTCATCATACAACGTTGCCACTCCCAGAGGAAAATGAAGGCATGCCCTGTTCAGTATGAGCAGGGCACATCTGGTCACTAAAGAGGAGATGGAAGCTACACGAGGTTTCAGGCATGCCACTCACCTCCACGTTTCCCCTCGTGTCCCTGTGGTGTTGCCTGTCTCCCAGCTCAGGAAATCTCTTGCCCTCGTCGGCTAACTCTCTTCACTGCCTGTGATGACACGAGTTGAGCTCTGGGGCACTGCCATCCCCAAGCTGAGCACAAGTGTTTAGATGAGGTCCTCAGGCATCACTTGAGAAAGCATCAGCACAAGCATCCCCATCCCTCCTGCTCACTCCTGCCTCGTGTCGTGCTGGTCCCTCAGTTATGCTGGTACAATTCAGCTGGTTACTACATGAACCAGAGTGGGAGCTAATCTGTTTTAAATCAGGGCATGAAAGTTCCCCTCTTTTTTTTTAAAAAAACACATGGATTATTTCTCAATCCAGCTCCTCACATGGTTGTACAAACATTTGCATTGGTATCACAGAGGGCAGAACAAGGGCAGGAACGGAGGAGGCTGCTTGAACTGCTGCTGAAGTAAATACTCTTGCAACTGCACCCGAGGCATTCTCAAAATCAACAAGCAGGCTCCCAGAAAGCGTTACCACCACCTAGCATCCTCCATGAGTGAGAAACAGAAAAGAATCACAAATATTTTAGAGTAAGCTGGAAGCAGCTTTTATCATTGTAAGCAAGCAATTTTACAACGGTCTGTAAATTTGCAATGTTCCTTTTTCAATCAGTACAGTAGATGAACAACACATTGTGTACTCATAAAATAAAACCTAGAGATAGGTTCAAATAACAATTTCAGCACTTTTTACAAGCTGCTACAGGCAGAAGTTCTTTTTTTTCCCCCCCCAATGTAGTTTTAACGCTGTCTTAGCTACGGAGCTGTGCAAGTTCCCCAGAATTTAACACCAGTTTTCCAAGGCATGGCCATTAAACTTGGTAACTACAACAGTTCTTGGTGTTATGTTGCATTTCTATATTACAAACTGATTTACAAATAGGGCTGCCCAACCCTCTTCTGTGCTGTTTTACCCGTGCCAGAACTCACATGCTGAAATATCGAACACCTGAGCTTGCTCCCAGGGAGATCTTTGCCATGGAGTTCAACAACAATACTGTCAAACCATAAGTGACTTGGCCCCGGGTCGCACAGAAAAATCAATGAGTGAGTCAGACAAAGAACCCACGTCTCCTGGTGCTCAATGTCATTTCTTCTGCACAGAAAGGCACTGCCAGAGGAGTAGGAGGCTCTGCCACAGGAGCTGTCCAAGGATTCTGTTAAATTCAACAGGATGCTTAACAAAAACCTAAGAAAACTCCTGCTGTCTACCAAATCCTATAGGGTTTTGCCTAAGGAAAATTAAAGGCATCTTTTTCCCAAGCTGTCTCATATACACTCATGACTATAAACAAGCAATGCAAGCTTGCTTGCTCTTTGAAAGGCAGCAGCTGTGTTGTTCCAAAAATCCCTCCTGAATGTAAACATATTAGCACTGTATAAACAGCTTGATTTAATAAGAAATGCAATACAATATTCCTGCTTTGTCTTTGGGATCACGATGTTGATGGTGGCAATAATTCAGAGGTGAATTATGGTATCTGTTCAAAAGAAAGAAAAAGAAAACTCTCCAGCTATAGTTGTGAATTAATTTCTTCCTCTCAGCTGAAAATGAGAAATGGCTATAATTTAGTTCCCATTTAAAAGTTGCTGTTGGCTAAACTCTAAAATCTTAATTGCTTCTTAATATTCTCTCCTTATTTTTCCCTTTGAAACCACGGTCTATAGCATTGTAGTGTTTAGATTAAAAATCAGAATGGAAAACAAACAGTGGAAGGTCACCAGTCACTCCTAAAATATGGGTGGTGGGGTTTTTTTTGGAAAATGACAGAACTTGATGTGTATCAAAGTATTTTAGTTGATTTCCCAACTCTAGTCACCCTCCTGCACCTCTGTGAAAAAGAAAGTGGCACTGACTCTGGGTTTCCCTTAAAGTGTCAATGCTCAGGACTTGTTCAATTTGCAACAGAATCTAGTGGAAGTGCTAGAAAAGACATGTTTAGAGCCATATTATAGCTCAGCATGCTACAGGAACTTGTCTTGTTGCAAAAAAAACCCTGAAGTCACACTCAATCCCTAAATAGTTTGGAGGTCACTACCAAACACACTCTGCAAATCCCAGAGCTTGTAGAAAAGGCTGTGAGAATAACAGTGGTAAAGACTGCAGACAATCCAAGTCAAATTTTACACTGACCTTGAAGAACTGTGGAAGGATGTCATGATACTGAGTCTGGGTATAAAATCACAGATGCAAAACAAATGCAAAAATAATGTGCTTGGGAAACTGCACCTCACAAGGCGCAGGCTTTAACGGGCTCTAGATGAGCTAGTAGCACTCCAGCAAAAGATCCTAAAATCCCAGTGCTTAGTTCTCAGAAATGCTCAGTGGTTGTCCCTACAACACACAATTTCAGGAGCAAGTATGAAAGGAATGAGAGCAGAAAAAGAAATACCACTATGCCTCTGCAGAAGTGAATGGTGAATCTGGTCTCCTCACCTTTTCTGTCTGCTAAGACTCAAATTCTTGACTCGGTGCTAAAAGAAATCAGCTTCAAGCACTAGAGGTCCTGGGAGCATCAGTCCCCTTCCTCATCCCATGACAGCTCAAGGATCAGCCAAACCAGCTTTTCCTCAAGAGGAATCAAAGATGCACAGAAGCAAACTTCACAGCCATCATTGTCCCTCCTGCCCAGGAAGCCCAACTGTCAACCAGCCCCAGCAGACGTCGTGGCTCCTGGTCATCCCGCCATGACCTCAATTGTGCTCTCCTCATTGTTCTGGGATAAAAGGCAGGGCAATTTTTGCAGCTTCATTATGCTGACCTAGTTTATTTTCCACTCTACTAACTTAAAACCACATAGCCCTCTTTGCACAGCAGTGCCATTAAAAGTACTGAATTCAGGAAACTTTAGTAGAAAGGTAATTCAAAGCTGCTGGTTGCCTGCAAGTTCCCATCCCTTTTCATTACTGAGATGGCCATCATGCTAAAAAGATGGAAAGACCCTTTCTCTTCAACATCAATCATATCCTTTCGCCATTTGTCCAGGATCCACATGGAAAAGGAACTGAGAACAGCAAATTACCTCTGCAAATAAGGGAGTCTCATTCAGAAACGGTACAGATCATTTCCAAATATATTCAATTACAAGCAGTCTCTAATGAACACAGCATGGAAGCTCAACAGATAAAGAAAGGAAAAGCTTCATCAAACAACTACTGCTTCCTATCGCACTCCTTTTCAAATAAAGGGAAGAGAAAATGAAACTTCCTTACAAGAAGCCTTCATCACAAAATTTATTTTGTATCATGGAATGAGTACAAAGGATCCAAACAAAGAAAAACACTTTGCCAAACCTTCACAAGCAACTTCCCTAACTCCTTATTTTGGTCCCCGGATAACAGGGCATCGATGCAATGCAAACAAGCAGAAGGCTTCTCTCTGCTTCATTGTTCTACTTATGTCACCTCTGGTCTCAAATCATCTAATCCTACAAATGCTCAAAAAGGCAAAAGTGAAAATATCATTTGTTTTACCCTCCAAACGTATCGCCAAAGGGTAGCTCTGTCTCTTCTGCATTTTCTACTTCTCTGGGTTTTGTTTTGTAACGCTTTTTCTCACACCAAAACAAAGAACTGCTGTGGAAGAAAGGACCCTTTGGTCCAGCACGCCTGTCCCCTTGAGGGTTATCCTTTCATAACAAGTGTTTCTCTGCTGTGCACTTCAATACCACGTTTCCCTTACTGAAAAAATCTGTCTCAAACTCGTTTTCATGCCATTTGCTTTGACGGTGTTATTTAGCAAATTATTCCATATGTTGCCCATTACATTTTAAGCTAAGTATTTCTTCCTGCAGATCCAGATCACCGTTCCTCTCAAACGTGTAAATTAGACCCTGCACTGCTTGAGGATCTGGTTTTTTCCTTATTTTAAAACAGTCAGAGGCAAACATTTTATTTTTCCTAAGGAAAGGTAATCACACTGAAAAGGGCACACAAAATGCTGTGTTACCACTTCAGTGACATGGGCTGCACAATGTGAAATGTTACTGTGGACAGTTTGTGTGCTGGGTGCTTGTTGCTTTATCCTAAAACACATGTCTGCTTTTTTTACACAACTCCCTGCAGCTGTTAAGAAAATCCTCAGAACTATGAAGGTAGACACAGGAGATTATTTTGAAGTTAGAACACAAGTGCTCTCAAGTTTGTTCATTGTTCCTCAATTTGGTGCTTTGTATTTGTCAAAAAACTTTTAGATTCCTACAGGACTTACTCCCATGTCTATATTAATTTTTAATCTCCACCTTTTTTTAGTATCAATTATACAGAAAGATTTGATCCACTACTGTCAAGGATATTAATGACAATGCTCGTAATTTTACCAAAACCACTGATGAATGTTAACTACTCATGCATATTATGGAAAGCAGATAAGAAACAATTACTTTCCATATGCAAAATAACAAACAGCACTGGAAAAGTAATTTGGTTTCAGCTAAAGTCTTTGTTCATGTGGCTCTCATGATCTATGTGCATGTTTGTTATCGTGAAGCAAATAAAAATTCAGTGAGGTGGATGGTTCAGAAATGTGAAGATAAAAACTATTTAAACTTTAATTAACGCGTCTTAATTTCAGACTTGGGTAATATTATGCTCCTTAATAGAAGCAAACATTGATCAAAAATTAGTCTTTAACTATTGGTCACTAAACCAGTACTTTCCAACTCTTTGTTACTCTTTGAGCAAATGAAACACTAATTTTGCAATTATTTCTCTTGATCCATTAGTGAAATGGCAGGAAATGGAAACGTTTTCCAAATAATGAGAGGTACCAACATTCTTCCTGATAATAGCTGTTAACATTTTATTTCAAAACTTTTGCATCAACACAAGATAAATATTACTAGCCCCTCACCTTCAGGGCATACCATATCCTTCAAGGGCTTGCCTAGTGTGAATGTGACCAGGTTTAGTCCTTCAAATGAAGAAAATATAGATTGAAGGACAGGACACTACAAAGGGATCTTCAGAACCTTTCCAGCTTCAGCTTTTGTGCAGTATCACTGCAATTTTATTCACTGTCTTACTGCAATGACGTTAATTGCTTGCAAATGTTAATAGAAATGATTTTCACAAGACTATTGCTATCTATTTATTAGAATTCTTTCAAATTTTCCCAGCCTCAACAATTTGGCCAATTAATTGTCAGCTAAATGGGTGTACTGAAAAACAGCCTGGTAGTTTTTTAATTGATTCTGCAAATATAATGACCAATGGAGTGCTATTTCTCATCAAAGCTACTTTTCTGTGTCCCATCTAATCAGATTTGGAAACAATTCCTAAATACCTTCTATGAGGCTAATCCCTGGTTAATTTTCACTACCAGACAAATGAGGTGCCTTTGGGTTCTGGTTCTGGTACGAGAAGATCCTGCAGGTTTTAATTTATTCTAAAATGAATGGAGATAGATTTGTTGATGCTAATCCTAGTCTCCATCACTGAACCAAAGCCTGTTGCTGTAAAGGACAGTCTCTCTTTGCAAAATACAATCTTTACTTTCAAGACCTTGCAGGCCACACTTTTGAACACTTCACCAAAGCTAAAGAACACCTACTCGGAGCACTGCAAGCTCATCTTCCTCTTTTGAAATACATCAATGGAAGAAAAGAATTGCTCAAGATCACACAGGAGGTCTGAGGCAAAATCACCCATGGAACCAAGCCCGGTCTCGCTGGGCTTTTCTCCCATGACCACCTTTCCTGAAGGCCAAGACAAAGATAATTTAATAGGTATATTAGAGAGACTAATTGTGAAAATACCTGTTGGCATTACACCTGGCTCTATCATTGCTAGAGCTCCACCAAGCTCATTTTCATGACACAAAAATCAGTATTTAAGATAACTGAATAGTTAACCAACAGAGCTGTTCTAGCATCCAGAGAGTTATCTAATGCATCTATCACCATAACATCTAATAAAACAAAAAATACCAGACCACATTAAAAAACACCACCTGAAATGTGTTTTACTTCATAATCAGTTTCCAATCAAAAGGAAACAGGCTCACCTCCAGTAGACAAGCACAGCAATGAGAAGAATGAGGCACACGAAGGTCAGTGCTGAGACCACAATAAGCGGGATGATCCATTCCATTTTACCAGGAGAAGGTCTCGT
This sequence comes from Brachypteracias leptosomus, assembly GCA_013401335.1. Lineage (NCBI taxonomy): Eukaryota > Metazoa > Chordata > Aves > Coraciiformes > Brachypteraciidae > Brachypteracias > Brachypteracias leptosomus. The sequence goes on from VYZX01015327.1 coordinate 346,591, forward strand.
GGCCATGCTGGAGCTGTTCTTGTCAGCTGTGTGTTAAACACATAACAAAACCAGTCACTCAATGGAAAGAGAAGTACTTGATGGAAAAACGTGTAAGCAAAACAAATAGCTTGTCCATTTTACATGGTATGAGTAAACAGAGCAAGGAACTTCTAACTGCAGGGTGGGACTCCATTTGTCTTTAGTCTGAGACACGAGAGCACAAAAGTATGGTGTTTATTGCCACATATGGCTTGGATTTTACTACTGCCTGTGATTCCAGTCTCATAGAGAAATTTAGGACTCTATCACGCAAGCACCTATTATCAGATGTGGAGTACCCCACCAAGTCATTTCACCACAGTAACAAAGTCAACCCTTTGCTGGGTCATCAGTGTTTGCAGATAAATGCACCGTGTTTCTCAACACGACAGGACAGCCCCGTTTGCAAAGCTCAGTGTAATACTTTGCTTCAGAAAGAAATTTCTTGGTAACTATCTTAAAATAAAAATAAAAAAAAAATCCTCAACATGTTGGGTGTCATGTCACATCATTTGCAGAATTGTCACAATCTGGTGAGTTACTGCATACGAAAGCACTTTTTAGCATATGGATTGTCAAGATGGATGGATGAATGAATGGATAGGGTGTGTTGTAACTGACAGAAGAAATGATTATGCCACAGCTTTTGAACAAAATTAAAGTTGGTCAATATCCCAAGATCTGGCCGAGCAACTCCGTTTCACTTCTCCCATGACATCTTGTTAAAATATATCATATAAAAGATCAATATCTAGAGGTTCTGCAAGTACTGGAGGCAATGGGCATAGACAGTGTATCAACGTGTTTCAAAAGACATCTAATTTGTGCAAGTTCATGTGGAATTGATGAATAGTTTTACGCAGAATGATAAAAGAAAAATACAGAAGTGGCTTCTGTATCTTATTCATGTTTCCCAGCCAACAGGTGGTAGTTGATCAATACCTGTCAACAGCATGTAATGGGAAAGGATTAGTGTAAACAGCTTCAGATTTCAACGAGGATTGAAACGTATGCACTTGACTTCTACTTTTTAGCCTACGTGAGCCTTTCCTTACCAATGTGCTTCCTTGCCCTCCTTCAGTATTGTATTTTCATATCTTCTGAAACTGCTGCAAATCCTACCAGAAGAACATAATTGCCTTTTCACCATAGGCAGGCAAAACACAGATAATTGGAAGTCACCAGATGTCACATAATATGAAGTCATACTCTATTTTAATAGCATTTAGATTATACTCCTCCATAGGCAGGAGTAAAATTCAACTAACATGGAAGTAAAGGTTAATTGTAAATGCTTCTGCCTGACTGCTGAAAACAGAGCAAGGCTGCAGGCTGCTGCAAGCCCAGCAAGAAATCTTTCTAGTTTTAAGAACTAGGCTGATGGAGGTAATGCCCTTTAGCAAGCAGCCTAAATGAGGTGCTAATCAGAGGGATGTTTGGGGGAAGTGAACGTGCACTGAGTATAGAAGTGATCAAAAGAGTGATGAGTAGCCAGTTGTCTCCAACATCAGTAAAAAGGCTACTGAGGTTACCAAGAGTGCCACTTTGCAGAGTAGGCACGGGAGGTTGGGCCTCGAGCACGTGGTGAGCTTTCTTCTTCCCAGCATACTAATAATACACAACACACAGTTTTTAAGACAGGTCTTTGATTTCCTTGACTAGCAAAGAACGAGGAAAAGAACAACCCCAAAATTAGAGCAAAGACTTATGTTCTGTATTTGCCAAACTGGCAAAAATCATAAGCCCTGAGGCATCAATATTTATCAGTGCATTTCAAATCATTTAACAGCATGAAAAAAATTAAGCCTGTGAGGTAGGTGTCACTAATCAGGACGGTAAAAGGGACAAAGCAAAAAACCATGCGAGGTAATAAATCTTCCTAGGAGAGCCAAATAGTCCCACCACCTCACATCCATTAGGGTGTTGCTACATTTCTCTCCAAAGACAGTATTCTGTTTAATTTCACCTCCACACATTTCAACACAAAAACATATGTTTCTGTTTGCATGTGAAGAAAATTAAATTCCATTGTAAGCACAGCATGGGCTGGAGTCCCAATGCACACTATTAAAATCTGCAGCGCTCACGATGCTCTTACTCAGTCTACTGTGGAGAACACACTCAGCTGACCCTGCCAGCTCCCTGTGCTGCAGATGTGAGGAAAAGAAAGTGTTCAGTATGCTGAGGGCTGGGATAGCAAATGCCATTCCTGCATGCTGGTGGCTGGCCCTGAAATTCCAGTTGGGAATGCCCAAGCAGCGAAGTGCCGCAGAAGAAAGAGACTGTTCCTGTGCTGGTTTGGAAGAAAAAGTCTGAGGTGTTTTTCACTGCTTAAGGAAGGTGTTGAGAGAGCTTAAACAAAGCAATACCAATAAAAATTTGACTAGAATGACGGCTGGGGCAGTGTAGCTGGAGTGTTGGTGCCTGTCTCTTGAGTGTCATGACAGAAAAGCCCAAGAAAAGGCAGCGCACTGCGTTACTTGGAAAAGGAGCTGAAGAAAATACCCACAAAACCAGAGAGATCTGGGCCCTTACAGCCTCCTCTTCTCCTACATAACAAAATATTATAAAATAAAAAGTAGTCAGCATTTCACTCTTTTCCAAAGCAAGAATATTGAGCCTTGGTAGTGTCAACAGCATATCCTTGTAACGGTGCCCACCATACGCTCCACTTGGGGGGGAGAGGGGGAAGCTTAAAAAACGGACCAGGAAACTCCATTTTTTGCTAAGAAATGTAAACAGTTTCTAGTGGCATATGCCTTCGTTGAATTAATTCAGTTTGCCTTTTACTGGCTTGGAATTCATCCCAGTAGGAAGGAATAAAAATTATTACAGCCTATCTGTTTCAGGAGGTCTCACACGATACAAAGCCCTGGCACTGCTCAACCCATTCCTGCCTCTGGAAAAATCCATAACTCCTGTGAACCACCCATTCAGCAGTTCCACCCAGACCCTGGCACAGAGGATTTATTAGAGGGCACTAGGCAGTGAGGGAGGAATTGGCAGCACAGCTCTTGCACAAAGGTCAAGGCAAGAAAGAGGCATTCTCCCATTTATGAAATGTACTGTTTTTCCATGTATTCTTGGTAATTGATTCCTGAGAATGGAAACATGTTTATTTCCCTTGCTATAATAAGCAACCCTAGCTGTAATACATAACCTAGCTACCTTTATCATCCCAGGGCCAGGACAAAGTTCTGTTTGTTGTACTGTTACAGATACCGTTAACTACGACAATATCTGTGTTCTGTGGGCCAAAAGAAAACCCCCACTGCTGAGTGGCCTCAGACCAGATGGTCTCTTAAAATCATCCTTCCTTTCAAGGAAATGAAATTGTGAGCTTATACAAAGGTACCAATTCATCCTGGAAAATAGCACTGGATGTATTATTCAGTTTGAAAAGGCAAAAATATGTTTTTAAGAAGAGTATTACCTTTGACACAAGCTAGTGCAGCTATTTTCTCCCTACTCCTTTAAAGGCAGTCCTGCAGTAGTCATATTCACAGGCTGTGCACAACGAAGCATGGCTTTGCACTGTTTTGTAAACAGATGCCAATCATAGTTAATCCTGATGCCTGGTATCTGAAATTCATACTGTCTGCAAACATCAAATAACTCAGTCCTTTCATTTCCAAGCCATTCTGCTGCTCGCTCCCCTAAGCTGCCATGCACGACAGCTCAAGTGCCACAAGAAAATACAGCTTAATAATCCCTGCCACGTATGGAGAAGGAAAGAATTACACAAATGTTTAATTATCTTAATGAGGTTACCCCCAAAAGGCTTTTGTAACCTCAGACCTGGCAAAGGCTGTTCTAACACCAAAATTCAGTGGCTGCTAAAAGCATACGCCAGGCTTGAAATTTAACCCTGCTCATCATGATCTCTCTACAAAGCCTGCTCATGGGAGGAACTCAGAAGTGGGTGAGCACTGAGGGATGAGAAGATCTGCCTGAAGTTTGGATCAAGGGCCAAACCCATGTCTCTGTCCTTAGTCCCAGCTCATGACTCAGGCAAAAACCCCAACCAGATATCTATTACTTTGCTCACAGGAGTCCATTTGTTATCTCCTGTCGAACACAAAGGATCTGTTTAACTGTCCAGCACAACCAACCAAAATTCTATGGGATAATATCTGCTCTAGCCTGATTAAAATCAAATCATGCTGGTTTTCTTTCTTTTTTTTTTTTTTTGTGGTGGAGCATCATTCTAATTGCTGTTTTTCTAATTTTCAGGTTTCAGAGTCGGGGACAATGCTGAGCAGCTGTCTGTGGAACAGTTGCAGATCAAAGGTACAATTAGCCTAATGTGGGCACCAAAACAGAGAAAAGGATGATCAGGAAAATGAAAGAGGAGAATGCAAGCAAGCAGCCAGTGACAGAAGAAAATCATTAGCCTTGGCTGATACCACCACATAAGAAGAGGCCAGTGCCATTTGGAAAATAATGACATGGCCTCAGGAGAGGTGTGTGTGTATGTGCGTGTGAAATAAGCACTAAAAGAAAATGAGCCTTGCTGTACTAATTGGCCTTGCACTCTCCCTGTAATTTCTCATGTGTTCCCTGTTCTCCTCTAATCATCCCCACTCATGAGTACTTCCCCATTCAGTTATTTCCTTACAACTGCTAATTTGATGCTATACAATTAATTTTACAAGTGTACATTGTTATGAAACAATTTTCTACTCTTTAAAATGATTAAACTTTCTACTCACAGAAACGTTTTTGAAACCATGACAGCTTTTAAAAAACTGTTTTCCTGGATTAAAGGTGCATCCAAAAAAGTTCTTGTCCTCTTTGGGACACAGTAAGATGTGGGGGTTCTTTCTGTTCACTTTGGAAGGGGTATCCACCCTCTTTTAACTGTCCTGAAGCTGAGGAACACTTTCAGACACTTCTGGCAAGAGGCTTTGCTGGTTGTTGTCTTGATTTCTGGTTTAACTTGTTATGGAAAACCTTTAAGGCCCTTTCTCATAGCAAGAGGAGTTTCACTGAATTCAACTCTATGCATGAGCTAGGTCAGGTCTGTCTGCATGAATTGCAAATTTCTGTATTTCTGCAGAAAACAATTAAGCTGAAGCAATTAGTCTTAGCCTTCATGCTATTGTTTGACTGATGGGCCAATTCATCTGCTGTGGATTTTGCTGGCCTGTGTCTTTGCTAATCTAGATCCAGCCTGGAGGAAAGCTCATTCTCCTGTATTTCCAAGAGTCTTCTCACAGGGACAGCATTCCCAACAGTCCAGCCAGGCCTTACTCAAATAAGTAAAATATTCGGGCAAATTCTGAGTTAGGCAGATCTCAGCTATCCACTGCAGAAGCCTGGTGACACAAGATGTAAAGAAAAAAAGGACTTGCCTGAAGAGACCTTGAAGGAGAAGGTCTTTACACCTGGTACAAAGAGGTTCAGCTTGAAAGCCTCTGTCCCAAAGCCAGTAAGAAACATCTCAAAATGTTCTCAGAGTTGAAAGACACCAGGCCTTCCCAATGTCTGAACAGGGAATCATCAGGTTTGTGACTAACTTAACTTCTTCCACCTGGAGGTCAAGGACAGGGAATGAACCTCTACCCCAAGAGAAATGCCACAAATGGTCCCTTCTTCATCTCTGAACCATTCCCAGCCCTTTGGCTGTTGAGTGTCCTCTTCAGTACACTGAGGGGCCTGGGAGAGGCTTGGCTGGGAAGCTGAAAAATATGGTACAGCTCCTTCTCCTCATCTGGGTATGTCACCAGAGGTTTAACTAAGTTTAATTTGGGTGCAACAGGCAATTCTTTCACTTATCTTTTCCCCCAGCTAACATGTGCTGGTTATTTCAGATGTCACTTCCTGCACATGGAAGCCATTTTTGTAAGACACAGTGATCTTAGTAAGTTATCCTCCCTCCATACATAAGCATGGAAAACCTAATTAGGAGAGTCCTTCCAAGACTGATTGTCTTTGCGTGCAGTCTTTAGGCAGGGTCTCTTCAAGTCTCCAAGGCTGCAAGTGATCAGAGCTCTTAAAAGAGGCTTAGTAGGGAGGCAAAGCTGTACTGAGCCAGTTTCAGTGATAGTTCTCTGCATGCTAGAGACAGAAACCACTACAGACTAAGGGGACACAATTCACAATAACCAGTACGTACTTAGTAATATTAACAATATTTCCCCATCTCATTCATTTTAATAGTTTTCATCTTAACTTCATCATGGAATGAAAAAAAATCTAGTAGCAATCCCTTTGTCATGAGCTAAGAAACAAGACCAACTACCCATCTTTCCTCCAATTTATTAGGCTAAGAATAAACCACGAGGACTTTTCTAGGTCTTATATCAGTGATGCTGTACTTGGGCCATCCAAGAATCTGGCACATGAGAAGCAGGGAAGCAGAAGGCAGGAAGAACAACTATTTCACAGGCAGGTTTACCCTGGCAGATTGAATTGCTGGGTTTGAATCTAAATGGTGCTGAATTCTTACTCCCAACATAGCAAGTTCCCACCTTCCTGATAAAGAAAGGTGATTAGGGCAAGTGATGTGTTGAAAGCTGCCTGCCAGGCATCTTAGGCCACATTCAGTGTGAGCTCTGGACTTTGAAGGAGATTTCCAGCTGAGGAATAAGAAAAACATCAGTGTACTTTTAAAAAATCAGCACAACTTGGTGCAGATTTTTTGGCTTCCACATTGTTAATCTGTTCTCTTACAGAACAGTTATGATTCACAGCATTAGAGTCAGGTCAGCATTTCTGTAACAAATGTTATTAAAGATTGGATTTAGCTTTGTTTTTTAAATTGGTTCTGAGCTATAACTGAGCGCACAGTGTCTGCATTCTTGTGTTTATGAATGTAGGGAAAAATAAATATGTAAGGCTTTTTTCACAGTACTCTAATTCCAGAGCAGCTTTGATGGAAAAACAAAATTACAAAATAGTCTATAGATTAGTAAAATAAACACTAACAGTAAAAAAACCCCAAACCCAACAACAAAATGTGCACTATCTCATAAAAGCTGTGGTAATACACATAATCACTGAGATGAACTCATCGCCGTATCTAAATCTCAGTCCTTACTCTGCAGATAAATCCATATGGATGTTCTCCCTTTGCTCCTTGCAGTTATAAGATCTGTTTTCCTCACCAGTGCCTGGAGTTCCCCAAGCAGAAACATGTGCATAGGCACTGGACTTTCTGCAGAGTGAACTGGGAGCACCGTGAGGTGCTTGTTTGCATAGGTCTGTGCAGCAAATCCTGACCACACAGGGCTTGGTGCACATGCAGATCACCAGGGCATGATTCCAAAAGGTTGTATTTGCTGTGTACATACTGTGGAGCTGATACGTACATCTGGAGTTGGCTGGTACAGGAGCATTGGTAATTCTCATCAGGACAAACGTAGGAAATGCATGAACTCTGTCTGGTTATTTATTTTTTTTTTCCACAGGAAAAAAACCAAGGTAACACTAGTGCAAAAGGTGCCTTGTCTTGTAAGGTCAGAGTATGTAGGTTTTGTGGGGAGGAATAAACCAGTGATGATCCCGTATTTGGGAGAATATCTCAAAGCCCAATCAGGCAGAATCCTGCAGATAAACTAAATTAGCCTACAGCACATATAACAGCCTTCCCATGAAACACCAGCTGGGCACAGCAACCGCTCTTTCAAATAAATTTCACAGCTATAGTTCACTGCATTCCCCTCTTTCTGTTCAACTAAATTCTTAACGCAGCATGTTGGGGGTTAACACTTTTCCCACTTTTCTCTTCTAGTAAGCAGTACAAGGAGCACTAATCTGTCTCAATAAAATAAAAGGATGATCCTTCCCAGTCTCCTCCCGCCAGTAACAATTTGTGGGTTGAGTCCTGTGATGACCTTCCCATCAGGTGAAGCCAGGCACCACAAAAATGTCTTATCTACTGGAAATCAGTAAGTAATTTGGATGGTGTAATTTTCCAACATTCTTATGCTGGTAAAAACATTTCCCCCAGAGCTCACTCACCTGGGTTAATGGTGATGAATTTGTTATCTGAGGGGTATTCCTCTGGAAACTTGTCCTCCTTTGGAGGAGGTTTTCTTGTTGTCTCTGGTCTTCTTGGGATCTTCCCCAGGTAAAGTTCGTTGGTGAAGGCTGGCGGCACTTGGGTGGAAGGGAGCGGCTGGGGCTGAGCGTCTGCTTTGGCAAAGGTCTCCTCCTTGGGACCTCCAGCCGTGGGGGCAACGTTTTGGTTTGGATCTTCACCCGATATGGTTTTATTTCCTTCCTCCTCAGCAGTCCTGTTGGGGGAAGCTGTGGCCACGCTGGGCTCCGTGCTATTGCGCTCCTCCGCCGCAGCCGTCGCCCTGTTTTTCTCCTTCTTCTCGGCATCCTTCTCCTCCTCTTCCTCGTGCTCCCGCTCCCCGTCCTCACTTTCACTCTTTTCATCCTTCTCCCCCTCCTCGGCTCCCTCGCCGTCCTTTGTCAGCGCCGAGTCCCGCTCTGGCCCCGGCGAGGCGGCAGCGGCGGCCTCGGTGGCAGCCACCACGGGCCGTCCGGCCTGCTTGCTGGGGGCGGCCGCCGCGGGGAGCCGGGTGGGCCACACGCTGCTAGGGAAGGAGGAGATGCCACCACCGCTGAAGCCCAGCCCTGCCAGCAAGGTGCTGGTCACCACAGAGGCCACGGTGGCCTGGCTGCCGCTGGAGGAAGGCCCCATCCCTGTGGCCATGGACACAAAGGAGAAGGGGAGCCCCGAGGAGGTCCAGGTGGAGGAGCCGGAGCTGATGGGAGCCATGTCAGCTGAGGAGGCAGGAGATGCTGTGGGCTTGAGGAGGTCACCAGCAGCAGAGGGGAAGAAAACACAGCAGAGAGCATCAGCAGGGGCCCCAACATGCTATCTGGGGTTATTTTTCTTTTGCTTTTCCCTCCCTTTCCACACACATGCCATTCTCATTGCTATTCTCTTAAAATGAGGTTTACACCAGCTGGATGCAGGGTCAAGCCAGGAACGGGACATGCCACAGAGCTACACAGCAAACCATGAAGGGAGGAAACCTCCCACATTCATCACTTCCAAACAATCATTATCATAAAAAAATCTCTTTATCCTTATGTTTCCTTTACAGTGGGACCTTCTCCACCCGCGTCACCAGTGACTTGTGAGTAACGTTTCCTCTCAGGGGTGAGGAGGATGAAGGAGTTTAATGAGTTTAGTGGCATTACTCACAGTGCTTTAATCCCCAGAATACAGAAGTTTAAAAATACAGCATTACATAAGGGCTGTCCCAAAATAAGAGCTGTACTGCCAGTGTGAGCATCCGTGGCTGGTGGGTCTGCTCTGACGGGGAACTCTGGCTCTTCCCACACACACTGTGAGGGCCTCAAATGGCACTATTTTTATTTCCCTAATTTATCCATCAGTGTTCTTCTCCTAAGGAGTGGTGCTGCAGCAAAGCATCACTCTCATTAAAAAAGACCTGCAGCACAGCCAACTGGGCACTCATGAAGGACTTGGAGAGCATAAGAAGTCCTTTGGCAAGTCACTATGACCTCTACCAGGATCACCAGGCTGTGATATCTATGTATAGACTCAGCTTTCCTCATGCACAGGGCTCTCCCTGGCCACCACCAGAGCCAGGGCTGGCACTGCTCACTCTCCTCAGGGAGCTGAGAGGAAGCAAGGAATGAACCATGGACTTTGCATCCTCTGCATCTTGCCACTCTTATTTTAATGCCAACCCAGTGCAAGCATGCTCACACGTGGGTATCTGTGCACACGTGTATGCTCTACTGGAAATCAAAAACCTTGGCATATACTCAAAGAACTAGACATGTCATTCCCCTTCCTGAATTACATGTGAAAAAAGATACTGAAGAAGACTCAGGACAAGCAGTGGAAGAGCCAAAGTCAGTATTTATGTCCGGACAACCTGACCATGCTCCCTCTGGCTTACTGAAAAACATCTCACATTACTGAATTCATCAGTAAAAGGAGCATTAGCTGGAAAGATACACATCAGACAAGGACAAACCAGGGTTAAATAGGTACTACTGAATGTTGAGCAAAACTGCAAAATGTTTATTTTGGGAACTGAAATTTATAACCTAACAGTATTTCTACATCTCTCTGCAACTCCTGGTTTCAGTCAGGCCGTGTAGTTGAAATGCTGCAGCAAACCAAGAAGGCTCCTTTCTCATGTCATTTTTGACCAGCTGCAATAGCAGAGAACCCGAGATCTCAGAAGAAAACTTGTGCTTTAGAGATTTTAAGCCCAAACTTTAAATAAGCATCTAAACTTCCAGATACTTATCAGTGCGAATCCCTGAGGCACTGTGAGATTTGCTTTTTGCTGGCACGTTCAGTCTCAAAGCTGGACTGAGTATTAAAATTTGACAGCAGATTTTATATGTCTAGAATACCTCTATACATCATTAAACAAACATTAATCATTCCAATCCAAGCTTTGTATGTGCTGTTTGCTTACTACGGAGTATATCAAACTGGAACAGAATAAAACCAGAAGCAATGTACTTAGAGTAAATTCTAAAGTCCATAAATTTGACTGAACAATTCTGTATAGTGAATGCCAAGAAATGTAGGTTATGGATAGTTTATGTTAAATAACCTAATAAGGTGCTTTCAGAACTGAAGCAGTGTATTCCAGTTTTATGGTAAATGTATCAACATTTCTGATTCTGGAAGAGAAATCAGCTTCAGTGACTCATTACAGTCTCATCTGAATTAAAAGTAAAACAAAGAGCTTGTTAAGGCTTGACTCACACAATAGCAGGTATCCTTAAAGCAGAGATGCTGCTTCTTTAGCAGAAGAGCAAAGATGCTGTGTGTGAAGCCTTATTCTCGTTGCATATACTACTGGTCACATAGATAATAAAAGGAATTAAATGTATTTCCCCAGTCATCACTCTGAGAACACTAAATGAGTTGAATACCTATTTAGGAGGATTTTTGTAATGCTTGGTTCTCCAGAGGTCAAAGCATCTCGAGGTATGAAGCTAGAAAAGCCAAACCCCTCCAGTATTTTCTGTATGTTACAAAAGCTTTGGTGGTGGGAGCAAACCCCCCTCCCCATCTCCCATCTCCCCGGTGCCCGGTCCCGCCGCGCATCCGCAGCCTCCTGCTGCCACCTGCCGGGGACGCCGCTGCCCGCCCACCCCCGGCCACCACTTACCACTCCCGTCTTCACAATCCTGGTCCCCTCGAAAATTCGAGTGGTGTTAGCTGGGGAACAAAGAACAAGGGTGAGTCAGGAAGGGAGGCGCTGGTGAAGCCGTTAAAGGGCTGCTGAGCAGCGCGACCCCAAAACCTGCCCCGGTGCAGGGCTGGGTTTGGGGGCAAAGCAGCTCGGCTCGTTTGGTGGTACCTCACTTAGTACTTGTGTCTAAAGACTGCCTTGTTTCTCTTTAATTACTCAGTTTAAGTGCACTGTCCAAAAACACACCCCCTCCTTCAAAGACAAGTTGGCATGTTGAGGGCTTGTAGTGATAGGATGAGGGGTAATGTCTTTAAACTGGAAGAGGATAGATTTAGATTAGAAATTTGGAAGGATTTTTTCACTATGAGGTGAGTCGCTAGCACAGGTTGCCCAGGGAGGTTGTTGATGCCCCAACACTGGATGTGTTCAAGGCCAGGTTGGATGGGGCTTTGAGCAACCTGGTCTAGTGGGAGGTGTCCCTGCCCATGGCAGGAGGATTGGAACTAGATGATCTTTAAGGTCCCTTCCAGCTCAAACCATGCTATGATTCTGTGACTCTATAAAATGTCCTGACTTAAATGGGAAGCAAGAACAGCTGATAACATTTTTTTCTTATGGTAATATTATCAATATTTATTGCTGTTTCTCTCAACTACAACTATAATCAGCTGCTGAAGAACATTTTGAAAGCTCAAGCGGACTCTTTTTCTAGGTTAGATCTTGGGTACAGCCAGAGATTAGAAGAACAGCTACTTTTTTGGGAAGATATGGAAGGAAATGCAACATCTGTTCCCATTGCAGATGCATGTGAACTGCTTTGAACAAGGGGCTACAGCACCCAAAGAGTACCTGGCAAAACTGACAATAATTATTTACTCTTAACTGTAATAAAACAGGTATCATGGTCAAATTGCAAAGAATTTTTCCATTCTATTACCTGCCCAAAGAGGCCATAATCAGTAATACACAAGTTTCTGACTTCTGCCTGGCACTTAAGGTGAAGTCTAAAACACTGTGCTGAGACAGTGAAAAACTGAGAGCTACACATGACATGTTGCTTGGATAGGACATTTCTTGTCCCATCCCCACTGCTAACACTGTGGCATGACACTGCAACAGAACTAAACTGTGTCCACAGCTTGATACCCTTCAGATGCTAAGTGCTAACAGAAAGTAGGATTAAAACCTCCATATTTTCTGAAAATCACACTGAAAAATGCCTCTATTATTTTGTTCCATATACTGCGGGTCTGTTCTGTCAGACCCAAGTGACTTAACTCTTTACTTCATCCTAAGGGATTAAATTTTTAACACTCTGCTGTTTTGTTCTTCTATTACCCATCTGATGTTTATATATCTGCAAACTGGAATAGGAGTGTTCCCAGCAGAGGTGAATTTTGCCCTACTTAATAAAAAATAGTAGTAATAAATTTCCAGGAAGGAGCAAAACTTTGTCACTTCAAAAAACCCCAAACCATCAAGTTCTGTTACCAAATCTCATCTTTAACAGATTTCTCCAATAAACTTAAAAAGAAATCCATGACAAAGGAGTGCTTAGCATTTAGTTGTTCTGCTTTCATTTAAATATGTACGTTTTGGAAATCACTGAGGTTGTATGCATGGTAAAACCTGAACATCTCCACATGTGGTTGTCAAGGTAGGACTGATCTCCATTCCCCTTTACATAAACCAGACACTGATCAGACTCACATTCTGCTACAGCTGTGTCTCTGATGCATAAGCAGCCTCTGATTAATTTGTTTTAGAAAACTAGTACAAAGAAAAACCCTGAATTCTCTTAAAACCTGAGAAACTCTGCTAGCAGAGGTGTAGGCAAACCTCCACCACTAGAACTAGGACTGATAAAGTCACTGGCCACAATCTGAAATCAGCATTGTCTACATGCATTCAAACACCTTCTGAAACCTTTCCACACCATATTGCACTCTGCAAAGAAAATGTTAAAACAAACAAAGAGGCATTTAATGTAAAAATAGGTATGTGGGTGTTTTACCTTGAAAGAGCATAGTCTGGCTAAAGTCACTACGCATTTCATTTCGGCAAACTGCTTGAACTCTGAACAGATAAAGGATGTCAGGTGAGACATGGCTAATGATGGCCTTCTGTTTAAAAAAAATAGATATTATTCAGTTTTTTACCCCCACAGGACTGTCCACGATCAGTTTGAAATATATAAAGCATTGTGCTAACACAGGACATTTATGCCAGGTAAGACAAACTTATTTCTAAACAGGAATATTCACTGGTCCCCTGGGAGAGGGGCAAGGTCAAAGTGAAGCACCCAGAACTCTGCTGACTCTGCCCATGAGGAACAAATTAACATGCCCCACATCTACTCTCCTGACAGTCTTCATGCCTCAAAGTCTCTGCCCGCCACAGGAAAATCTAAATCTCAAATCACTTGACCTTACAGGAATTCAAATGAGATTTTTATAGGTGGAAATCCAAGTCCCAAATATGGGATAAGCCCAGGAAAGCTGCTGCATGTTCAAAATGGATATTTATTTTGCAACCAACTGGCTAGGGCAATTTGAAGCCAGTGGCCTGTATAACATGATGGCTCAGCACCCTGGGCTGGGATGTCCTCACATACTCAGAGCTGACACACTGCCCTGCTGCCTTCCAGATACTCTTTTGTGTTGCCTTAGTCCACATTCACATCAGTTCATGCCTTGCAGCAGACTGCAGCAGTAGCTGTGTGGGTCACTTGAAATACCAGTGATCTGTCTAGCTCAGGACAGCCAAAGTGCAGTTGCCAGAGCACTGAAATCACATCACACTTTCCTCTGAGAGAGTTTCCTTCTTCTCTTGCCCCTAAAATGGACAAAGCTGTCGTTGCTTTCTTAACCTCCAAGCTCTGCTGCACAGCACAGGGTCTCACTGCAATTTATTTCCAAGCTATCGCTCCATCACATCCCCTGCACTTTTAATTATTTCTTTTACACAAATCAGGATGCTTTCACTGTGCCCACCTCATTTTTGCTGATTAAGGCTCTCCTCCTCATACCTGATTAAAAAAAATCTCCCTTAAGAACGTGGAGTTACGACAAGAGAGAGGTTACAATACATCATAACCTTGGGTGCCTTTCAATAGATTTCTTTCTGATTTTGTGAGGCACACCGTTCCCTAATGTGACCCAGATAACAATGTCTAGTGGGGAAATTGAAAATATAAATGGAAATGAAGTAAAAGAATCTTCATCTAAGGGAATAAGAGAAGTATTATTGTATAACTGATTGAATGGGCCCAGAGGACTGTGCATTTGGAAAAAAAAAATACGATAACCGTCATTAGGAATAACACTCTGTGCTGCTGCATTTTTCATGTGCATATACAATTACTGGTTTCATTATTCTAGAGCCTTTCTTTGATTAACAATAAACGGAGGCCTTTCAAACCTGAATATGTCACTTTGATTTTATATGCAGAGAATGTTAAAGACCGGTATAATACTTGCTTCCACTTAGACGAGAATGACAAGCAGATCAAATCCTAAATGGAGGAGATAGATCAGTGTTTCCATCTGGGCTGGAACTGTCTTGCTCTTCCCTCTTTCTCTCCCACTGCAGTGCTTGTACAGGGCCACTCCACAACCATCTTCCTAGCCCTGACCGTGCACCTCTCCCTGCTGGCAGCACTTGCTGCCAGAAGCTGCTCCACAGACTGCAAGGGGCTGTGCACAGTGAAAAGCCCAAGCCCAGGAACGGATTTTGGGGGATCAGATTTTTAATGTGAAAAACCTGTGAGCTGAACACAAGCCCAAAGGTATTCAGAGCATAACTATTTCCTGAGCCAGCTGCTTCTCAGCAACACAACCTGTAGAATTATCTACAGATCTAGTCCATTACGCACTCACATAAACTATAAATTCACACTCCAGTGTTTTGGATAGTATCTGAGGCAATGTTCAACTAATGCTGAGCATTTTAATAGCAATTCATTGTGAGTCAAACACTAGCCTGCCTATAAAGTCGCAACTGCTTTCCTCCTCTACTTCCTTCTACTGAGAAAATAGCAACATAAGGATAGCTTGATACATATGTCTGGGGTTGATGCTGTGGTTTTACCAGGTCCTTGTCACTGTCCTTGGTGAAAGTCTTCTCCTTTTCATCTTCATTTTTAGTCCAGCTATATGAGATCATGTAGTTCATGATCGGAGGGTGGTAGATGGTTTCTGGTTGGTTCCAGGTTACCAGTAATGCGGTCCTGTTCACAGGCTGCACTTTCATGTTGACAGGGGGAGTGCTGCAAGCTGAAAAGCAGAAGGAAAAAATATGAAGCCTTCCTAAATAGCAGAGAGAAAACAAACAGGAAGAACTGTGCCTCACTCTAAGAGCCAGGTTTTTTCTTTAATGCCCTTGCCTACAGTAATAGCTTAAACTGAAATCCACTGAGACCAATGGGATTTAATACCACCTGCAGCTGCTTTCTGCTCTCCAGAGTAAAGGGAGTGGGAGAATCCATTCTCTGCAAGCAGGTGGCTTAGTTGTCTACTTATTTTCAGTCCTGACATTTGCACGTACACTTCAACTTGGTCGCTTAAGAGCTCTGCACTGGCACATTAAGTAGTCCAACCAGCCTGAGCCCCACAGTCTCTTGCTGAATGAAGGGGGTAAATACTCCAGTGTGCTCTGCAGGCCATGGAAATAGGTGAAACTTCTGAAAATGTGACAATATTGGGTCAATAAGTATTTTCCTTGCAAGCTAGTATGTTGCTGCACATGAGCACAAGTTACTTTATACTTCTCTTTCTATATATATTCCTTCATAGGTTCTCAACTGTTTGTCAGTTGTATCACCAGCACAGGGAGGAGTGGCACTGGATGGCCCTCGGCCATCTCTTCCTAACAGGCAGGGGAACCCTCCAGCCAGGCACCAAAAGCTGTGCCTTCCTAACTCTGCCTGCAGTTACTTCTCTCACAAGCTTAGTTGGTGGGGTTGTCAGCATAGGAGCAGCTCAACCAGAGGGCAAAAGCTTGGCTGCTGCTCCCTGCAGACACCAACACCCAAAACTTCTCCAGGGAAGACCAAGCCCAAGCTCAAACTCAAACCCAGCCCGTGCACTTCGCGTGGGGTGTGAACAGCTGCTGAAGAAAACACTTTTCAAGGCACTGCAATGGAAAGGTCAGGGTACGAATGAAGAACACTAGATGGCACTCATATGCCATCAGAAAAGTACATCATGCACTTCCCAAATGTAGAGTTGAGATTTTTTCTGAGCTTTAAAAATCATGTTTAAAATACACAATTCAAGACAGATTCTCACTTTCCCTTTCCCAACATAAACTCTGAACCAAGAAAAATCACCTGCAATGACACCTAAACACATGTGCCATGGCACAGGAGCTGCTCTCTTCTGACAGGGAAAGTCAAAGTGTCACCCAGCCCATCACACTGACACTGCTCGCAGAATTATTTTTCCCAATACGACATTTCCATTTAAAGCCAACACATTCAGCTTGTTTGCACTCTGCAGGTATGTGGCTGCCTGCATATTTGGCCATTATTTCACTTCTAAAAAGTCCTGGCAGCACTGAAGGGGAGAAATGTCTGCTCCTAATGCCTGGACTTGCAGGTTGGACATGTTGCTCTGCTGTTACATTACTGAAACAGCTACAGTTCCTAAATAAAAATGATTAAATACAGTAAACACCAATATTACCAGCACAATAGAAAAATGCCTGTCAAATGCATTTGTGCAGTTATAACTCACGTTTTGCAGCTAGCCTGGCCAAAAGAACACATATTGCAGAACTGTGCTTGGGCAGGAAAGATCTTTGGTGTTTGCTCCTGCCATGAGTGGTGACAATCTTGCAGTAGATCCTTCTACTCAACCCAGAAGGGTGATCCAGCAAAGCAAACAAACCCTACAGTACCTCAGATCATTGAGAAAATGAATATGAGCTTCTATATACACAGAGCTGAAGGGACCATAATGGCATCTGCTGGCAATGCCACAAAGCCAGAAGCAATCCTTGGTCTGCTGTCTGCAGACTCCTTCCCTCCTGCTCCTTCTTGGTCTATGTAGGGAGCTCTCAGAGCCAGGGTGCCCCAAAGCATGGCATGAAGGTGGCCAGCACCCAGCCAAGAGGTCAAGAAGACCCAAGAGGGCAAAGCAGAAAGTAGCCACTATTTACAGAGCTCCACAATCCTTGGTATGCCTCTCCATGCTCACCTCTTTCTGCTGAGATAGTCAGATCAATTCTCACTGACATCACTGTTTATTGACAACTGCACCAATAAATCATAACTGCCCCCTCTGAAGCCCTTTGTCATCCCAGAATTACACTTCAGAATGCCAGGCCAGCTTTCATCTCTCCACCTAATCAAATGCTATCAGAGAGAGGAGCACAGGGTGAAGGACTACCCAGATCTATATGTCTTATCCAGTCCTCCTCCTCCAGGAGGACATGCAGAGATTTATATATTTAAAGTAATCATGCATCAAATTGTTTTAGAAATAATTCAACCAGGTAACCTTCACACGAGACAGAAAGATCTACCTTAATTGCAATACCCTTCTTTAGCCATGGCCAGCCAGTTGTTTTTCAGACAAGGACCCCAGGCCACCCTGGGGTCCTCTATTCCACACCTCTCTTTGCAGCCAGGTTTGATGCCATCCAGAATAGCTCATGCCAATCAGAGGAAAGAAGTGGGTATTTCCCAAGGGTAAATAGAAGACTTGCAGGCTCAAAGTCAGAAGACCCTCCCTGACCCTGCACTCTGATCCAAGAAGGTCATGAGCACTTCTAACCACCTGAATGCCTCCAATGACTTCACTGAGCCAAGTTTTGATGAGGACAACCAGCTAAAAGAAGACTGAATTGACAATACTGCTATTTCACAGTAAATATGACAAAATTTCCATGACTTAGTATGACTGTGTTCTGATTACTCCAAGGCACAGAGCAGCACCTGATGTAATTAAGTAATAACCAACCTTTTCTGTTCAGCCACTTTTTTTTTAATCAGCTTACAAATGGGCAAAAAAAGAAATCTTTTTTATAAAATGAAACATATGGTTTTATTAATTTAACCAAACCTGCTCAGGACACAATGGAATAAAAAACCACTTGATCCAATAATTCAATTTGATGATTTAATTAAAGTGATACATAATAACGTAGCAAATGTCTGAAAGGCAAGAAAAAAAGTGTAATGATTTGACCATCTATAAAACAACTGGCATTTTCCAGAGGTCTAATTTTCCTTTCAATACTCTGTGTGCTTTGGATTTTTGAAAGAAGATTAAAAGAATCACAGGCTCCTCACTTTTTTTTTTTTTTAGATGCTACAGAACCTCTACTGAGTTTGCAAAATGAGCAGCTGAAGGACAAACAAAAATGCAGAAAGAGGCTGGGACAGGGAGGAAGAAGTTTGCACCTTCCTCTGAATTGAATCAGGACACATTAAAAAGGAACATAAGCTTTTTCTGTTTTCTTCTTTAATTTTTTTAAGAAAAGAAACAGGCTAAATAAGCAAATAAAGCTTTGTGACTGCTTGAAAAAACCTGAAGAACTGAAACCAGGAACCACCACCATTTCACACTGAAATAGCAGATCTCAGCTATTTTTGGAAAAAATATTACTAATGTTCTCTTTTAAATGCAGATCCTAAGGGATATCAAAAATATTGAGAAGGTTTTTAGGATGTCTTTCTGTGGTGCAGTGCAACACTGATCAGATACCTGAGCTGGCCCTGCACAGGTCTAGCAGGACACCAAATCCACTATGTCCTGGTTGGCAGACCACCTATGCTGGGTCTACTGGGGACAGAAAAGCCTCACTAGGGTCACAGGGCTCCATCTTGGAGGCATCCAACAGGCAAGTTGGGCATGGCACACCTTGGACCTCTCTGAGTCAAAAAAAACCTCCCTCACCCTCCTGTTGGGAATGACCTAAACAAACACCTTGGCTCCTGCCTTATGGAAAAGTCCTGCAGAAGAGGGAGGGTTGTGTGGGTGCACCTGGAGGAAGCTCTCTGACCTCAGTCAGCATCTCCAGATGCTGGCCATGTGTGGGAGCTTGACGTGGTCTCTTCTCTGCCCAAGAGGGAAGTCAGAGGGCAAGGCAGCATCTTGGCCAGCTTTGTCTACCAGGGATCACTCAAGCCTGGAGAAAACCTGTTTGCCACTTGCAGACCAGCATGCTAATCCAGTCCTGAGTGCTGGCTGGGCCAGCCATACAGCAGAGAATTATTTCCTTCATGTTAAAAACATTCCAATGGCCTGGAACAAACAAAATTAATTTAACAACTCTGCATTCATCTCTCCCTTAATTTGATTTGTATGTTGTATTTGGCTACGTAACCTCCGTGAGGCTTTTCCTAACTGAAGCCTGATAAAGCTTAATCCAAAAGCTCCTGGCAGCTCCATTTCAGAGAGTTGAAAGACAAAAAAAAGGGGGCTTACTGTTTTGCAGAATTAACCACTGGTATTAAGATACACCCATGAATGCAGAAAGGGCATGAAAGAGAATATGACAGGGTTTTTTTGTCGTTTTTTAATTAAAGCAGTTTACATTTCTCCTTCAAAGAAATGCAAAACTAGCCAAATTTTCTGGTTTTCACTATGTTTTTTCAATATGCTATCTGTGGTTAAGAGTTATTTAGGGAAAGTTTGGGAGAGGACACTAACTGTATATTCCATTACTACTTGTACACCTTCTCTCTGCAAAACAGGTGCTTCATATGATGAATCCAGTGGCACTAAGCTCAGCGGGATTTATAAAATTCTCTAAAAATGTCCCAAGTTAGCTCTCCCATACATAAAAATGTCAACACTTTAAAGGCAGTTATTTCTAGCTGTGCTCTGCCCTCTTTTGGAAAAATCCCACTCCCTCCCCCCTGCTGCATGTCTCAGCAGTGCAAAGTCTCTGTTCCTCCCCTTGGTACCGTGGGATACACAGTGTGTGATGAAACCCTGACAATTTTCAGCACAGAAAACCAAAGTGCCACTGAAGTCCTGAATCCCTCATGGTGAGATAGGCTGAGGAAATTCATAGGTGGAGGGAAGAACCATTGGCATCAAGATGTGCCCATAAGGTATTACTGGATGAGGGTCTTGTCTTTCTCTGGGCTGCAGCTCCTGGCTGTAGGTGGATGTCAGTATGGGGGTTTCATACCTTTCTTCTCCATAAGGACAAACAAGTTCATGGTCAAGGTCTTGGAGAGAGAGGGCATTTCTTTCCCCTGTGCCCCAGCACTGGGAAGGAGCTGGAAGAGCCAGTCCTGCTGGACAGATGGACCACTTGCTGTGTCAGCCACAAGTTTCTTGGCTTATTTCAGAGAAGCCTGAAAACTACCGTTGATGCCTGTGCTACTGGCAAAATACTGCACCAAGTTCTCTCAGCCCTGCAGCCCCCAGGAGCCTGGCTGCAGCCAGGACAAAAGCAGTGCCACCAACAGAGAAAGGAAGAAAAACACTTTTAACTATATAGAATCATAGAATTGTATGAATATATATATATTAAAAAAAATAAACATACACACATATGTATTCCTTCTCATCATTAGACTCTCAAAACTTCAAATAAGCCCTGAAATCATAGAATCATAGGAGAAATATGAGTTATACTGCAATAAGGAAACTCACACTTGCTTCCAGAGCCATGCCACCAGTGCCAGGGTAAGGGCAGGGATACAGTGCCAGCTTCAGCTACCTTCTGCTGGTGGGACTCAGTGGAGGTGCCTGGGAAGAGGCTCCAATCCATAACAACCCACTGCATTCTTTGGGCTGTCGGATTCAATCTCGGAGTTCAGCGAGGGCTGCGCTCCCAAAGGACAACAAATAGACTACGAGGATCACACGCAGAGACAACACAGGTTTTAATATATAGAAAAGTGCTAAAAGGCAGACTTACAACATTTCCCCCTCTTCTCCTCTTACTAAATATTTGTGATTTTTTTTTTTTTTTTGCTTTGCTTTTGTGTATGCTGTTCACTTCTCAGAGTGCTTATAAATGACATTATAAATATATAAGAATAATTGCTTTAAAGAGAGGCATGCATTTTTCCTTTGCCTGCACTTTGCCAGCAGGCATTTGCAGGCTCCGGAGCATGCTGTACACACAAATATTTGTGTTGATCTACTTCAATCCACAGGCAGAATGTAGCTAGGAGACAGACTATTTATCTTCCCTGCTCGTACCTTTCCCTATGCTTCAAACCGACAGGGCTGCTTCTTAAGGTGTGAGGCACACGGACAGAAGCCACACTTGTTTTATGAGCCCTGTGAAATAACCTCATGAGCAAACTGGTGTGTGGGGCACTTCCAACAGAGGGGTTCTGGGCAAGGCTGGTTTTGTCCCTCTGCTGCCTGCCCATCTCCCGAGGTGAGCACACAGCCAGCATTTGGATTCATTCCTCTATGCCTTGCTTTGTAGCATTTAAGTTTCCATGGCATCACAGCAGCAGACTCTGTTTTACTGAAAGGCACGGACTGTGTGTTTTACTACGTTGTGTTTGAGCCCAAATATTTTATAGATTTCACAAACACTGTTTCTACAGCTGTGGCCTGAATCCTCAGCGGGGGCAGATCAGCCCTGCACCATCAGATGCCACGCTGGGCTAAAGTGATGTCCTGCCCTGCCAGCTTTGTGTTTATATTACACATGCAGAGGGTGACTTGTGTTTAAAGTGTACACCTGTGTCCTCATTTATACAGTCAGTCTGATGCAACACGTGTGATCACATTGAGTGGAACGTGCTGCGTCAAGAAGGGGACAGGAGGAGCTCCTGCCAGAGTGACACACATTTGCCATGTTGGCCAAGTCACCCTGTCCAATGTCTTGGCAAGGGCTGCTTGGACCAGGGAGCACAGGAAGAACAAGCCAATGGAGCTGGTAGAGCATCCCAATACATGCTCGAGGGATGCTCAAAATACAACCAGGAAAGTAGCTTCCCTTTTATAGCTTCAAGGCTTTTTCCAACACAAGGGATGAGCTGCAGACACTCCTGGTCCAATGTACTGTCAAGAAGGAAATGAAAATCAGTGCTTCTGTGGGCCAAGCAGCTAGACTGGCAGGTAGGAAGTGTAGAAAGGAATTCCCTGCAGGTGTAAATGGAATAAATCATCAAGCTCCCTCACAAGTACTCAGTGATTCCAGCTTTAGTGGCAGCTGTGAACCCAAACTACGCTTAAGCTTTCCCACTGAATTCCTCTTGCTCTTTTTGCCTGTTAAGATCTCTAAACAAGTGCAAGCATTTACTTAACTGTTTATTAATAAATCTACTGCCAAGATGCCCACTACATTCAGACACACATTCTGCTGACATTACAACTGCACTGAAGTTATTGCAGCTGAAAACAGAACCCTGTAAATGCATGGGGAAGCTTGAGACCTATGTCAGATATATGCATCACACCTTTTTCTACCTGATTCCCCCTCAAAATGGGGTATTTTTTTTTCCTGAAACACTTTGCATTCCACCTGACTGATCTGAGACTCTTTGGAAGGCAGCAGCTTGTCCTTTCCTGATTTAGCATGATGTGCTCCAAGACAACTGCCTAGAGAAGGACCTGACATTGCAGAGCAAGACACGGATGAGGTGGAAGGGAAGAGATGCAGAAGGAGCACACTGATTTCTGTTTAAAATGTGATTACAGCAGGTAAAATAGGCTCTGGCAGCAGTAGGTCAGTACATTTACTTGGAGCACTGAGGCAGAGTGGCAGCCAGGCAGGTCTACAGTGCAAAGCAGATGCAGGGCAAGCAATTAGCAGCATGGTGCTACCACCATCAAGAGCAACCTTTAGCACCCAGCCAGTCTGCTGCACCAACAGAAATCCTAATAATGATGCATGGATTCATCTGCATCTGCACGCTGTAGTACTGTGCTGGCCTGATTAAAGGGGAATGGAATCCCTAAAGTATAATCTTCATAACAAAATGAAGTAAAAATGGAAAGTAGGAAAACTCCAGTTAACCAAGGAAACTGGGAAGGAGTTGTTAATCTATGAAGAAATCTCCCAAGATCCTTCCAAAGGACATGAACAATCAACTGTAATGAAAAATGTATCGTAAATTAACTAAAGAAGCCTCTTTCTAATTTTCATTTTCCCTAAGATATTTAAAGAAAATAAATGGTTATCATTTTGCATTAGCAATCCCAAGTTAAGATTTCAATAATGTATAATTTAGAATTTACATTTACTGTGTTGCTGCTTTGGGTAGATTACACTTATTGCTATAGAGGATTTTGTGGTCATTTAGATTTGACTGAAATATATAAAAGGCATTTTGCAAGTGTAGAACTTTTCTTCCTAACACTCTGTTTGGCCTCCCAGAGAGAACCCGAGGGCATGAAGAGACTCCAAAGTTGTTTTGAGAGAGTTCTCATAAAACATGGGCATTTAGAAGGCAAAAACAAATTACTGGGAGTAATAACAGAGACTATAAATGAGACAAATAACTTGTTCTCATTCAGATGATGCCAATGCTCTGAACTAACTGCCTCAAAATGATGGTGTCACTGCACTCAGTCTCCAGAACTTTGGATGCTGCCGCAGTGGAGGTGCAGCTTGAGCAGAGCTGTACCTTTGGCTGCAGGTTGATAGCTGGAGCCATGCCTCCAGCACAAAGCCTGCAGGAGGGAAAATTCAAATATTTTCTATCTACATTTCAGTGGCATTAAGTTACATGGACTTGCAAACTGTGTATCAGTGCCACATAACAAAGAGCAGCGAGGAAAACGATCGCCTGTACGCTACTAGAGAAATGTCCCAGCTGTAATTTAGAGTCTAAAGCTAAGGAAGTTTTACTAGAGTGAATTTATGACTGCTCATTATTTAACTTAGTCTAAGATCATAATTAAAGATGGTACTCTAAGGCGAATTCCCACTGATGGGAAACAGCATCATTTGAGACTCCAGCGAAGAGCAATCAGACACCTTTGGGGAAGTAATCAGGCATCTGTGAAAGAAAACTCTGATGTCAAGAGTCCCTCACATGGGATGTTTGTTTAAGTGTTGTAAGGCTTGCAGCACGTTTAATGAGACAGAAAGGTTAAAGGGGTTGTTTTTCAGCATTAAAAAAACATAAAGAGAAAGAAACAACACTTGATGGTTGTAAGCAGCTGCAAAGTCAAATGGGCAAATCTTGTTGCACAGGGGGTACATCCTGAAAGAAGGAAATGAAACACCTTTTCCCCCCAGGTCTCCATGCCTACACCTCTACTGGAGCAGGTAATGTTTGGTAAATACATCTTTGCTTGATGGGACAACATGTGAAAGTAGCAAGGAACATGCAGGTTCAGGTCCTTGAACTGGATGGACTTTTTGGTAAGAGTTCTGTTTGTCCCTGAAGAGCAATGTTCACTATTAAACTGATAACTAATTAGTAATCTTTTTAGTATAGCTTCTTAAAAGCAGCCCACCAAAAGGCAGGAGCACCATGTGATGTGACAGAGAAAGGAGACAATTTTAACAGAGATGGTCACATGCAAAAAATCAAAAACTGTCACTGACACTTACAGCATGTGATGAATATTTTACAGTCCAGGTTTAATCTGTCTGTGCAGAGAACCTCTAACTTTTCAAAACTTTACATAAATCAGTACCATAACACTGGTAAGCCCTCTTGTTATATTCCACAGGTCTGATGATCTCCATGATTTAACAGCATGATCCATTGGATACCTTGAATCTCTGAAAGTTTTATCTTCTTAAAAAAATACTGTTGTATGATGGCTTATTATCAATCCACCAGTTGCTACAATTACATATCTGAACAGTATTTATCCTGAGTGGTATATTTCAGAAATAAGATATTTAAAGATCATTTGAATTGTTTCTTGAAACAGCTCCACGATCAGCTTCAGAATTAAGCTCAGCTCCTGGGCTCTGATTCAGCAAAGGTCTGATGTATATGCTTGTATTCCAGGCATCCAAGCACTCCTCAAGAGAACTGTCTGAAATCAGCTTTTGCCAACAGAAGGAAGGGATGAGATAATGGAACCAAAGAAAGCTCTTCTTGCTAAATACTAACACAAAAGGAAAACTGGAGTTTTCACTCTCATGTGAAGAATTAGCCCTCCACACTATTTCACATTAGCTAAAATATTTTCACCATCTTGTATACTGATGATTGAAAACACTGCTGCTCCCTTCATTGCCTCTTTAAAATTAAAAAAGAGGATGGAGAGGAGAGTAACTGCAAAACAAAAGGCTGGTAACATCCACATTGGCTAACAAACTGGATTCAAATGCACCGAGAGTTTTGGATGACCTAAAATAGCTTTTCCCAGAAGACATTTTATTTACAAAATGCCACCACTTACAGGGCTTTGCTAAGGAAATACTCAGAGGACTGGCATAAAGTGAGAAATAGTTTTCCTCCAGTGCATCTGCAGGTTATGTGAGTGGTCACAGCTCTGTGACCTGAGATAGCTTTGATAGCTGGGAGAAAAGACATTCCTGTTTGGTGCCAAGCTGCTCAGGACAGCACGTTTGTCAAGGGACAAGTGCAGAGCTGCTTTGCTTTGTGCTGGTCTGAAATTCCCTATTCACCAGAGAATCCTCAAAATTATTCTGAGCATTATGCAAATTGTTCTGGGCACATTTTCCTCCAAAATAAAAAAGGCTTACATAACGAAGGCTACACTGTTTTCTAGATTAGCAATACTGCCCACAGACTTAATAGAGTGTGACAGAGGAAACAAATTGCAAAAATTCACACCGACAAACAACCCCAAAGTTCCCCTCCAGAGCCAAAGACCATCACAAACCATAGCACCTTGCAGCAAGCAGAAGACACATTTTCCTGACCTTGCCTTTTCCTGCAACACACAAATCTAAGCACAGGGAGAGCAGACAGGAGCCAACATGTGACAGCCACTGGTCACATTGCTTAATGCAATGTGGAAAGCATGGAGATGCAACCATGAGGTGTGCAGGAGGATCTGCATAAACCAAATTTGTTATGCTATCCCTACACTCTTCTATTTGTATGCTAGACTGTCTGGCTGAGAAGTGCTCTGTGCACTCAGCTCCTCAGTACTTGTGCATGAATGACAGTATATAAAGAAGTACTGTATTTACTAGCTGAATAAACAATAGGTTTTGCTTTCACTCAAGTATTATGACTTCAACTCATTTTATTTATATGTCAGTAGTTCAGAATGTGCAGTGGACCAGGCACATCATCACTGTTCACCTTTGTCAAAGAAGGGGCCAGAAACATCCACGTTGTTATATCTCTGGAACAGCTATAACTCATCCCTGTAACCTTTGGAGGATACGCTACAATCCATTTTCTGTTAGCAACACTGCAGCAACCTATTTATTTTTAAGTTCATGAAAAAAATGCACCTATTTTCAGTGTCCCCTGGTGTGCACACAACCCAAGAAGTGACAAGTTGACAGAGGTGGTACGAAAAGACTGGCTGCCCAGCCATTAGCCTCCTACAGGAAAAGCTCAAGAGGAAAAAAAAATAAATCACCAACTCCAGCATCATCCCTGCTATTAGATGGCAAGCTAAATGCTGTCAGAGCATGGGAAATTCATGCCTCCCATCTGAGGGTCTCTCTTGAGAATATCATAAGCTCAAATTCCCATTCATGAGTACAGAGCATTATGGTACCTGGACATGATGGGAGAGGACCCAGGGAGAACCTGCTAGGAAACCAGTCCCCAAGCATCTGGTGTCAAGCACCTTGGGCACCAAGGTATCTAAACGTGGACTAATGGTTGTGTA
The DNA here is from genome assembly GCA_013401335.1 of Brachypteracias leptosomus. Taxonomy (NCBI): domain Eukaryota; kingdom Metazoa; phylum Chordata; class Aves; order Coraciiformes; family Brachypteraciidae; genus Brachypteracias; species Brachypteracias leptosomus. The sequence goes on from VYZX01015327.1 coordinate 373,478, forward strand.
GCTCTCTTGCTCCTGTAGACTGGTTTACATCATGTTAACCAAACCTTGTGTGCTTGGTTGAACCTGGGCTTAGAGTTCTTAAAGATCAAAGTCAATGCAAATCTTCCCAGTTAGCCAAGTCCTCCTTCAATATCAACACTTCCAACTTTAAGATGAGCCCAGTAACTACAGACTTCACTGTTTGTAATGCTCTGTCAAAATTGCAGCTTTCAGCTATTTACTATGGGGGTGAAAATCAACTAAAGCATTTTATAACCTTGAAAACTATCCAGTGAGGTGAGGAATATGCAGGCGTGTGGCCAAACCAGTAAAATCTTCTTGAATATTATACCACATGTACCAGAGGTACCTTGGCTGCACTCAAAATAAAAACTAGTCAGTTTTGTCACTTTTAACATAATGTAACCCATTAACTTTCATCACTGTTCTGGGTAAGTAATATGTACACGGGATATAACTGAAGAAATAAATATTGACACGTGTTGCTGTTAAAACACTGATTGAAAACTGCAGTCCAGAGCATCAGTGAGCAGCAGGGTTCCTTCATTCCCAAGATCTCCTCCTCACTTCTGATGTAAATTCTCTATCCCAAGGCTGCCTTTAATGTACATGAGGTTTGTGTGCATGTATATTATATATATAAAAATAAGCATGCTCACAGAATAATGAGCCCTGAGAAACACACTCTTTCCAGCACTCTCTTGGGAGGGGGAGGTTGCTGAATGCAGCTGTTTTTGTGATTCACATCCTCTAAAAATCACACTTTCTGTGCCTGGCCAGGTGAAAATGCCAGGTATGAAAGGGAAGCTTGTAAATCTGCTTAGCTGTTTCCTTCTGGCAAGCTGCCCCTCTCTTCTTCACCTCTACCCAGAACTGGTTAAGCACTGAGCACTTATCAAGACTGAAGACTGGGAAGTACATGTCATTCCTCCTACCTATAAATAACACCATTCAATGAAAGAAAGGCAAATAAAGGTAGTAAACGATATTTATTTCTAGCCTTATTTTATCCAGTACACATTTCTCTCAGAATTTTTGATGTGCTCCTCTAGCCAGGGCTGTCTGTGCCAACGCAGCAATTGCAACCTCCCTCCCACCTCCCTCCGTCCAGCTTGTTATCCAGCGTCTGACAGAAGCAAGCACCAGCTGCTCTTCAAAAAAGGCACATGAAACATTTCAGCAGGACTTTAGAAAATTACCTGCCTATAAGGGAAAGGTTTTTTCCCCCTCTCACTGCTACCAAAAGACTGAATTAAAAAAAAGGTTGATGTTTCTTCAAAAGTCTTGTTTCTGTAAAAATGAAACCCATAACCACATCTGGCTACTCTATTCCCATTCAAACACCCAATGCACCAGTGCTAATGGGGCTGAAATTTTACCTCTCCTTGCCCCTTCATGTTTCCTTTTTGTCAGGAATCTCTAAGGCCCTAAAGCCAGTCAGCAGAAATGGGGATATCACCAGTATTTTGGGGCTTTATTGCCATGGCACCTCATGACAGTGAGTTTCACAGGTACCTGCAGACAGGATTAGTTAATTTATTGACACAAACCAACACAGAATGCCTTCATAACCCATATTATTCCTTTGGTAGTTCACAGTTATCCTCAACACCATTTGATGACAAAGTAGGTAAAAAAAAAGTCTCCTCTTAGTCAAGTGAAATATTCATAAGTGTGACCTACCTTTGGAAGCTTCTGTGCCGAGTGGATTTTCCAAGATGTCTGTCATATCTTGGCTCCAAGCATCCTTCACAGCAGACTTAGACACCTTCCTGTTGTTGAGGTTTTGCTGTGGTCGGAAGTTATTCCTCAGGTACTCCACAGACTTGACGTGGTCTTGCTGCTCAGTGGTGAATATGGAGTAGAAGGCCTCCAGCTGATGGCAGCCATCAAGGCAGGGGAGAGAGAAAGGACATTAATTAGAAACACAATGGGGTGAAATCCAAGTGGCTGATAAGAAAGTAAAATGGCAGGAAGTAAAATGTTGATGCCAAGGCTGAAAAACAACAGGGGAAGCCAGGCTGCCCACTGAAATCACTGCCAACTGTCTTATCTCAGCACAGAGCTTATCCTGCCCACGAGGGAGAAGGTCTTCCACCAACCTGTGGGCTCCTGTATTTGCCCTCAGAGCCATTGTGTGGAAGGATTGTGTATGTGACACAGCCATGCCAAACCCTCCTCACAGCTGGCACTGCTTGGTTTCACAGTATCACATCAGAAACTACTTCCAGGTCACCCCACCCCAAGAGCCTTCAGCAGGACAGGGCAACACTACCTGATATCTGGATACCTTACAAAGTTTAGCTGCCAGGCTAAGCCTCACAGACAGCTCTTGCAGCACTTCTGCAGCAAGGTCACCGCAGTTGTCACCTTTATGGGATCAATGCCCAAACCCATGAGCTGGCTTGTCAGTAGCAGAATGGAATAACCTTAGGACTACCAGCTCCAAACGTCCTGACCTCCCTCCCAACCACTGTTCCCTCTGATACTTAACTACAGGCTGAGTAAAAAATAACACAGAATAAATATATTTAGGCACAGTTAGCGCATACTCCTCTGGGAATAAGTTTCTTCTGTTGGATTCAGATCTGAGCCATTTTTAATAAAATGTATTAACCTCTAAGAAAGAGCTGTAATTGGAAAACTTTTCTGTTACTTAGTATTTCTTAGAAAGAATTTTCTAGCAAAATAAGGTGGAATTATTTTCAACTAATGTATTTCTCACAGCTATCAAGGTCAGTATAGCATATACTAGCAGCTCGTTATCATTCAGGTCAACAACTAGAATTAGTTATGTTGCTGCTGGAAAGACTGAGCAAGACAGAGCTGAGGATTCAGTCCTGATATTGTTCATCTACATCAGTTACATATAGTAAAAGAATCCATAGTATGGATTTTGGGAGTATAGAATTTGGCCCAAGACTTAAGAAGGGACTTGAATTACACTCATAGATTCATGACAGGTCATTTTGAAAGCTTTACTTCAAGTGTATCTGCTCTAAAAGCTATGGAGAAGTGTGTGAGAATCCTCAAACTTGCAACCAGGAAAAATTATCATGGTGGCCTCAGTTGATAATACTGATAAAAATAATCGAAGGAAGGTGTACAGCAGTTAAGTGTCCATTTTTACACATTTCATTTCAAAGGTAAATCCACTTGGAGTGGCTGGTACACTGAGCAGGCTAATGGAGGTATGTATAGGAACATTATCACTGGAAGCAGCACATGGGTAGCAGGAGGACTGACCTCACAGCTCTAATCCTGAGTTTGGCAGCCCTGCATTAAACACAAAACCAAGGGAACTGTGTCCCTCCACAGGTAATCACCTCTGAGATAACAGCACAACTCAGGCTTGTGCGTTTTTAGCAGTAGTTTCCCCCTAAATACAACTACTTTTGCTGTACAAGCAGGGAAACTGAGGCAGGGGGACAGTAGGTGACCAGCAGGGAGGGGTGACAGCCAGAGACCAGCTCCCATTGCAGGCAGGTAGCTCAGGTGCCACTTCCAGCCTTGAAGGTGTTGATGGTGGGATCTGGATTGTAGTTTTTCTGCATCTTAGGTGAATACCCTACTCCCTGGTTCTCAACTGCAGTTCTCTGTCTGATTCTTCATAGAAACATCTTGAAAAAGGTTTCCTAATTACTATCACGAGCCCCTCAGAAGCATTGACAGATGAGTTAAAAAAGCTGTAAAGGGACTATTATCTTACCCTTTTGTCTTAGGAAAAAAGAACCAACAACAGATGATACTGCTATGCCCTTCTGTGAAAGCACAGACCGAAACTCTTGTGAATATTTACATAACTTTTGCACTTTATGCATTGGAAGCAGTCTTGACAAAGCCAGTTATCAGGGCTTAAGGTTACTGTATAAAAGCTCAAGAACTTGGGTAGCAATTGCTTCTCTGGAGTCAAGTCTCTAGGCTTACACATCCATGACATTAATTGAATTTTTAAACTTTCCGAGAGAACTTTTAAAATATTTTCTTCTGCCATGCTACCTTGGGGAGGTATAATTGCATTTTAACAACTGCCAATTCAAATATGATTTTTAACCTTCCCCTTTTTATGTCTTGAAGTATATATAAAGTCATTTCAACTTCGTTTTTACTATGAAAACATTATCTACCACAAATGAGAAATTAATTTATCTATAGCTGCCAAAAAAAAAAAAAATAATAAAAAAAAAAAATTATAAGAGCTGCAGTCAAGGAGCTACATTCATGCTCTTCAAGGAGCATAAGAGCTCCTGTTCAGGAGAAGAAATGAAAAGCTGTTGTAAGCCTATTGCAGATACAGGGAAACCTGATCTAAAACTCCGAGTCATGTAATTACAAACCATTAAAGCCCGATGTGCACAGTTTTCTAAGGGCTGGATATACAAATGGCAATTAAAAATACTGAAACCATTATAAGCACAATGAGGTACTCTGAGGTATGCATTACGAGAGATAATGCCATGCTCTGGGTCATTGAATGCACTTAGCTTTACAATGCATCTGCAGGGTGACACAGCTTGTCCTGTTTTGTCGTCTAATTATCGGGAAAGATGACGATGATGAAGCACTGAGAATAAAACAGAGAAGCCTCCACAAATGGACCACTTCAGTACTGTCCTTTTTACAGCAAGGTATTTTGCACAAAAGCGAGGATTTAATTGGATCAGCAACAAAGCTTAAACAATATCACTTTCCTCCTCTGGGATTACAGGCTGCTTCACGGGGTTTGTGATAAAGAAGGTTAAACTATAGCAATGGATTATATTGCACTGTTGCTGTTAGAGGAACAAATAATAATCATAGCAATGGCAGGGTGGCAGGCTCTTAAAATACATCCATCTAGAGCTGCCAAGGGGAAGAATACTATTATTTATTCTACATGTGTTGTGGTATCAATGAAAGTCTGTCTACACACAGAATCCCCAGCCCTTCAAGCACACATGCGTGCAGAAAGCAGCACAACGCCAAATTTTAAAGGCTTGACTTGGCACAGTTACTATTGTACAGCACAGGAAAGAAGCTATGCCAGGATAAAGTACCTTTATACCATTACAGTGATGGCCAGAATTGGTATTTACCAGTTTATTTGCATTCATTAATAAAGAAAAATGTCATGACCCACCTGACGCGTACACAGGGTATAAAACTGAGCGTGGGCCAGGCCTTGCAGCCACCAAATAATAAACAGTAAAGTTATTGATGTAGTGAAAAGCTACAAGGGATTGCAAGTATCCTGCAGGCAAGGACAGAATTCAAAATGATCTCGACAATCAGAGAAATAGGCTGGAAAAAACAAAGGGTGCGATTCAACCGGGACCATGTGCAGAGAGTTCCACGCTTCAGCCAGACCCGTGGGCTGCACCAAGCCCTGGGGTGCTCAGCGAGGCTGGAGAGCTCTGGGGAAAGCCTCCAGCAAAAGGGCTTCTGCTGACCAGGAGCTGAACACAGGCAATAACATCATGTGTTTGTGAAAAAGGCAAAATAACACCAGCACGAGTGGCTGGACACATGAATCCTGCCATGCCCCTCAGCCTTAGGAGGGTCCCAGCTGAAGCACTGTGACCATTTTTGGACCAAATGTTTTTGAAGATGAAAGGGAGAAGCAATGAGATCTAGAAAATGTTCTAGAAAAAAAACCTGGAGCAGGTGCACAGTGATCACCTTCCATGCTTTTGAAATCTTCAAAAGGCAGCATCTGTCAGTCAGGATCACCCAGTGAACTGTTCACTTATACCCTAGAGAATTAGTGTATTTAAGAAGTTTGAGTTTATGCCAGATGAATAAAAGGAAAGACTAACTTCAGCAGGATGGCTTTCTAAAGACAACAGTCTTACAATGTCAAAATACACTTAACTGGTAAACATCTGACTCCATCTAGCCCTTATCAGCAGCATTCTTCTCCAGACAAATCCCAGACATTGTGCCTATTTGCATTAAAAGCTGTTATGTGCTAATTTTAAAGATTTGTGCACCAGCTCTTTGAGCACATAATGGCAGCTTTACTGTGTTATAAAAACAGTTAAGCATGGAGAATTAATGGAAAGATGTCTTTTCTAATGTAATTAGTTCAAATTACTAAATCTGAGCAGAACTGAAATCACTCACTTTACTTTGAAAAGAAAGTTTCAATTAAAAAAGAATAAAAAGGAACTCCAAGTAAATATTTACATCGTAGCTTAATTTAATCTTAACAGAAACAATACTAAATAAATCATGGAAAGGAAACTGGTTTTCATGTTGTACTGTCTTCTTAAGACTGATGGCTCACGTTCAGAAACAATATTACTTAAGAGAATAAAAAAAATCACCGACACTTCCTTTTTTGTCAACATTTTTGTTCTCAAAATTAAACCGGTGGGTTTTGAAAACACTGTCTTAAAGAGGGCAAGTAAAGGGGTGGGTTTCACTGACAAAATAAAACACACCTGATGGTAAGAAATGGGAACAGGCTTCCGAAAAATGATCCACTCCACGATCTCGCTGCACGGGGGAGTAGTCAGAGAACCTGTGTAGCGGTAGTAGCTCCCCAGCGACGTCGGCAGAAGGTCCCTCAGCACAAAGGGATCCAGAAAGGTCTCCTTCTCTGTAGGGAAGATTGACAAGCAGAATTACACTTTTTTTTTCCACGTGTCTTTAAAACAGACATCACATTGATAGGCAGCCTAACAAGGTGTAATGGCAACAACATATTTTATCATATGTATATAATGAAAGGTGAAAACACCCTATGGGGAAGAGTTGTAAGAGCTGACGTGTTGCTTATTAAAAGAGCAGCCAAAATGTTAGTCAGTCCTGTACCCAATGTGCACATTCCTATTTTGAATGTGTGCAGGTGTGAAATGCCCTTGTTATCCCACTGGTTTATGTTAGCATAGAAATAACACCGTATTCAGTGGTTTCAGCACTCAGTAAATGGCCCTTCAGCTTGATGGCAGTGAGGTTTCACCAAGACCCAGCTTGCTGCTGCCCAACCGAAGAGCATTGAGTAGTGAACCCATCCCACCCCACCAGTGGGGAAAAGGGATGTGGGAGCAGGGTCAATCCCTCTGTGGGTTGCTGAGATGGAGAAGGCAGAGTCAAACTTCTCTGGGAGCTGCCAGGGGGACAGGCTGAGGAGCAGGGCTGCAGGGCACCTCTGAAGCTCAAAGCAGTGCTTGAAGCAGTGACCAGCTAGAGCTCATCTGGGACTGTGGGCACCTGGCCACACAGGCATTGCCAGAGGTGCTGCTAGGTGCAATCAGCACCAGAAATGTTTCAGAGGCAAGATTGCTGACTCTTCTTAATACAAGAAACTCCTTCCCAGGGTCTAACAGTCTGGGCATAAACTCTGTCCTCTGAGAAGCTCCTTGGACAGCCTGAAATCCAAAGCTAAGCACTGAAAGCGTTTAGCTTCAGGTAACAGTGATAAGCTGGTAATATTTAACACTGTGAAGAAAAATAAATAAATGAAAGGAAGGAACAGCTGCAGGCAAGACAATTTCCCTGCCATCCCTCAGCATTTATCCTCTACAATTTATGTTGACTCACAGGTCCTGCTCAGCCTCTGCAAAGGTGTTCCCTGCCTCAGGGCATGCTGACATGCAAGGCTCTCCCATACATCTCTATTCCTCACTTTCTGTAGTCTCCATGCCTCAAACAAGAGTCCACATTTGGGTGGCAGGAACTCTCCTCTCTCTGTCTCACCAGAGCTGCTGAGCAAGCCCACTCCCCCCACGGCAGAGCAGGGAAGCAGGTAGGCTGGTGATTGACACACACGTCTTCCCAAGGCAGAAGGAAAAGGATGAAGTCTGAAGAATTCACTTTCCAGAGCATCCCACAGTTTTCTAGAAGTCTTGATCAAATTAAGAATTGCTTCTATCTCTGAGCAGCAGTTGGATAATCAGGATTTTTTCCTCCACTGCTGCTGCAAGGTGCAAATACATGATGCACTTCAGACAACTTTTATTTTTCTGCACAATATCCACAGGTGTGCAATGTTTTCATAGCCTTTGGCATTCCAAAATGTAAGTAATTCTATTAAAGTCAAACTACAAATTGTAACAAAATAGTGCAATCTCTTCATTAACAATTTCTTTCCTTCTAAACCGAGTAGGTACCAAACATTTCTGCATGGCCAAAAATAAAAAATAAACCACTTTTTTCCCACTTCATAGTACACCTCTGGGAAAAAGAAAGTGTGCTTAGATAATAAATAGTAAAATATCTATGATTGGCCAAAGTTCAAAGAGATTCTAATCAAGAAATCATAATCACAGCAAAAGGTCGTATTTAATTTGATTGGCTTATTTTTATGCAGGAAAAATTGGTTAGAAAACCTGCAAACTCAGTCACAGGATTTGATTTCCAAATGCAGCACACACACAGCTTCAGAGTGAAATAACATGGATTTTCTATTTAAGAAACTCTCTCTCTCTCTGGAAGCTGAGCACACACTGGACTGCTCCAAATCTGAGTATTGGAACATGCCAACCTCCTCTGTGCATTAACAGCCAATGACTATATATGAAATAAAAGGGAGGCAGAGGCACATTTTGACAAGAGCTTTCCTCTTAAGAAAAAAAAAATGGTTCAGTTAAAATTAACGATTTCACTATTTTTAACTTTTATAACCTCTTATTTAGAACGATGGAATCACTTCAGATGCTGGATAAACATTCAGTGAGAAACCAAGAGCGTGGAGCACCCCTTTATCAAAGGATGGCAGGAGAACGAAGCTCCTATTACACTTTCAAGGATTTTTGTGCCATGTGCTGACAATATTATATTTTAATAATTAATTGTTCATCAAAGGGAAAGATGAAGAACAGGGATGCTAAATCCAAAGTTATTCAAATTGCAGAAATGAATAATGCATGACTTTTATATTAAATACACACTGTATTAAGTAGTCTACATTTCATCCAACTCTGTCTTTCATTTTTAAACATTTTGAACTACAATATGAATAATCAACTGAGGGAAGCTTATTTAGACAGAGAAATACCTTATTTGAATGCAAACTGGAAGTATCCGGCTCTGATTAAATTTTGGTTATCAATTAGGGAGGGTTTTTTCCTGAGCATTTGGAAAGTCATAGTCAGCTGTGAAAAAGAATATTTCTTGAGGAAAATGTAGCTTTGCTAATACACAGTTTAAGTAGGGCAGGGTGTACTCCATCTAATTTTTCATGGCTACAAGCAATGCTGGAAGTTTTCACTAATTAATCCCAAAAATTAAAATTAAAAAACATATATAATTGGATTAAAATGACTACTAAAATAGATGATAATCAATTGATTATGCTTTAATAACCCAACACTTTTGAAAGCAGATCATTCATTTGGATCACTTCCATTTGGATGCATGGGGCAGAGTTTTAGAAACCTGTCACAAACAGATCTTCACATTAAGCTTAAAGAAAAAAAGTTAGAAATTTAGGAGCCTACCACCAAGAGCACAAAGAAACAGTTAATGACACAAAATTATGTTCCTAGCAGCTTGAGACATTTTTGAAAGGGGATTTTAGTCATGTCACTTTTAAAATTTCAACCATAAACGGGTTATTGTTGGAGAATAATTTGCAAGCTAAGCAACAACATTCACTAAATATGGTAGAAATGTTTTATATACATATATGCATTTATAGAATTCCTACCAAATGGGAAAGAACAAAGTTGAAAATAGTATCAAATTCTTCACTATCTTTTATGACCAGCTCCCATTTCCCATTTTCAGTGCTCAGGATGGGCATGAATCGTGCCCAGAAGGTTGGGAACAGACTGAGCAAGGTGAGGAGTTTGTAGGAAGGAGCAAGTGGGCATGTTGGGAACTACATGATCTAGAAGACAGGATTTGGTGACAGGTACCAGGAAATAATTGGCAGACAAAAGCAATGAAACACATCAATGAAAATGTGTTCACCTGCATCTCCCTGTGAACCACTACGATCAATGCTGCAAAACCACTCCAGGAGCCACCTACTTGTTCTTCTGCATAAACCAGAACCCACACCAAAACAGCCTCTTTTGCTGCTCCTCGTCCTACTCTCGTCTTAGCCCTCAAACACTGATGTGCACAGAAAAATAAACCACCATGAAATGGAGCCCCAGAGATCGTGACCCCAGTGACAGGTCCTCCAGGAATTCCTCTGGCCACTGCTCCAGCCACCACTCCCAGGCAATGCAGAGAAGAGCAGCACTTGAAGCATCCACTGAGATGCCCCACTAACAGAGTACAGACAATTTTATTGACAGTCAACAAACAGCAATACTTTGTTTACAGCACCAAGGCTCATAAGGAAGTGTTCACTCTAATATTTCCAAAGGAAAAATCAGCTACTTCCACAGATTCATTGTTGACAATTAAGACAATGAATGTGACATTTAAACTCCTGAGTGTTCCACAGCATAAAAGCACAATATTGTATTTGAACTCTTACATTCACAAGAAACAATTAACAGAGCCAGCTGGCAACACATCTGATCTTCTGCTACAACATCCACGTCTACCTCCCAGCCACAGCAATGTGAAAAGTCTCATTTGTGACTTTCTTTGGGCTGGCAAATCTCCCCAGTGTTTTGCATGGGACCAAGGGCCATTTTTTATACAACCCAACATGAAGACAGAGCAACTGGAGACATGTTTTTAAAAGCTGATCTATTCACACTGTTTGTCAAGGCATCATCACTAGATGTGAACTAATACTGAATTGTGTGCAATATTTTTCTAAGCAGAGGAAAAAATCAGATCTTAAACCAGATACCAGTAGTGGATCTCCACCAGCTACTTGCAATTTTTTATTGGAGAAGCCATCAGTTGAACATTTGGAGTTCAAAGACTGACTTGCTAAAAATATATTCTGTAAAAGGCTGGATAAAGATAGACCTGAATTTCAACCAAATCACTGTAGAGTATGAGGCTTCTTGAGATATGCAGGTAAACACCACACAACTATCTGTGATCAAAATCCTTTTTAAATCTAACAGGAACTTGGATTGGACATCACAAGGAAATGTATGCCAAGTCCATTTATATCTCATAGAATGTTTTGGGACTTTCATCATGCTTTTCTCTAAGAAAACAGGAACTTGGCTCCACTGAAAACACCATCTTAAAATGAGCTTATTTCCAAAATTAACGTATGTGCAATGCCTGATAGGTGGAAATGTCACCCAGCTACACTTTGAATAACTGAAATCTGCAATACCAACATGAAGATCTTTGAAAGTCTCCTGAATTTGTTAAACAATGTCACTGCCAATTTCATTCCCACAATGAGCCAAGTCATTCTAAAGCTTCTGCATTCAAACATTTCAAAAGCAAACATACAAAAATAATCATCAGGACACCATGCCACACACCAGAACTCCCCAGATAAAGCAGGCTCCTCACCCAAGCCAGGGACCAGACTCATGGTGGTGACTTTAAAGCAAGATCACAAATTTTAGATGTTACTTTAACTGGAAAGATCAGCAGGTGAGTACTTGCTGTGTAAATCCAGCATGAAGAACAGCTTCTGACAGTCCTCTGGACTCAGGGTAATTCTTGTTTATTGTGTGATGATTTTTCTCACTTTTATTTAGTTTTTTTAAAAACCAGAGCCTCTACTGAAAACATAAGGAACCGTAAAGACAGAGAAAGCAGAGCATGGTGGGGAGGAAGGGAATGAGATAACAACACAGTCCTGCAGACTAATTTAACATGAAACAACCAGTGAGTGGTACAAAAACACAGAACGAAAGAAAAAAAGCAAGTCTACCTTGCAAAAAAAAATTGTGGCTGAGTATTTCCAGGCCAGGTGTTGGTCTCAGGCTCAATTTTTCTCAATCTCTCTCTTAAAACAGTTTAGGAGGAAAAGGTTTAGCTGGGGAGGAGAGGTCTTAACTCCTTAAGGAAGTAAAAAATAATTCTGCACCTTTAATGGTTAAGCATTGCTGATGCAGAGCTTGGCAGAGCAGCTGTTGCCTTTCTAGACTGGGATGAGACTTCTCCAGGCTATGCAAAATCTAACCTGAGGCAGAGGAACATAAGGAGACAAGGCTGGAGGCACATGGAAACCATGAAATATGGAATGGGCACCAGCGATAGGAGGAAAAAGAAACTATGACAGGAGTTTGGAGGAGAAGAGGATCCCTAGAGCAATCTGGATGCTGGCAAAGGTAGGGTGGAGGGAGGCAGAAGTGGCTGGAGGAGCATGGGTTGTTCACATCTGCTCTAGCAGAGTCAGAGCAAACCCACACTTCCTCAGACTTCACCATCCCTCTCTTCTTAGACGTTAGGAAGAAGTTCTTCCCCAGGAGGGTGGGGAGACACTGGCACAGGCTGCCCAGAGAGGTGCTGGAAGCCCCATCCCTGGCCATTTTGAAGACGAGGCTGGATGGGGCTCTGATCAACCTGATCTAGTGGGAGGTGTCCCTGCCCATGGCAGGGGGGTTGGAACTAGATGATCTTTAAAGTCCCTTCCAACCCTGACAATTCTATGATTCTTAGCAAATGTCCTCAAAACCCACCAGCAAAGCATCCAGCTCCTTCCCTATGCAGACGCTTTGTTCACATTCAGCAGCAACCTTAATTCTCAACTTTTAACAACTGCAATCTTCTTTTCTGCTAGTCTGAATTAGTTTTTCTGTGCAATACATTAATTCTGTGTCAGCTCGTTGGTCTTCACTGAGCCGTGACCAGCGCTGCCTTCTGCAGAGCAGACAGGTGAAGGACCAGAGATTTCCAACACTTCCATCATTTATTCTTTTAAATGATGCAGACCCCTGCAGCTATTGCACAGAGCTGCCCTATATAAAGGTGTGAACTTATCACCTCTGCTCTCATCTTCATTTCCCACTTCCCTCCTCCTCCTCCCCTTTGCTCCCCAGTAATCGTGTCCTGGCCTCTTTCACATGGCTACTCTGACTGTGAACACAAGAACAGATCAGAAAACAAAAGAACATATCCAGATCATCCCCGAGGAAAAAGAAATGCTCCTCCGCATTTCCTTCACAGTTTAACACATCATGCTGCTCTCCCTTTGATGGCTTTCCTTGTTCCAAATTGAGCTGCTGCCTTCTTCAAAGTTTTACTTTAAAAGATGAGGTCCCACAGTATCACATCTCACCCTCACCCCTCTCCCCCGCCTTTCTTCCCTACAACCCCTGGATATTTGGTGTAGAAAGCAAACAGCTTGTCAGGTGGTGTTATGGTTAAAGTTAAAAACAAAAGAAAAAAACCTGTCATGCTGCTAATGGTGTTTTCTTGTTATTATGCCTTCTGGTGTGACAGATCCACAGGGTAACTAACACTGTCTGAATTGTTTCCTTTTTAGTGCTGATTTATTTTAACAGGTTATTCACTGCCTTTCTGCCTAGGAAAACTGGAGAGATGTGCAACATATTTATTCTCTATCCTTTTTCATTATTAGAGCAATCCTGTTTCCATTGTATTTTGGCACAGTCTCCCCAGTAGCCCCTGAAACTTTGGTGGTCATCACCTACTTGCCTGAACACATTTTGCCCATCTCAAGGGAGGCCCAATGTAACATTCTGCTCCATGCTGAGCTTAAGTTCTGGCATTTTAATAATACAAAGGCAGAAGAAAAAAAGCAGGATTTTTTTTCCAAACTCTCTTTTAAATAAACAAAGGTTCCTCTCTCCCCCTCACCCCACCCCATGTTCGCAAACAAGCAACAGATGCCATCGATTCACTTTGTACCTAAGCTTTTGATCTGGCTGCACTTTGATTTTCAGTGCTCACTTTTGACAAGGAAGGGAATAAGAGCCCTATTTTTGTGACATTAATAGAGGCTTTTCTGCTGTGGTAATTTATTTGTGCTCTGCTAATAATTTTCTGCTGATCCATGTAGATTCTCGGTGACAAGACGCAGAGAACAGGACAGAATGACAAAACATGGTTTCCATCACCCTGGAAGATCTTCCAGGGGCCTTGGGTGGTGTGGGCTGTTCCCTCTGACAACCCTTTGCCCGTGTGGTACAACAGGACTGTGTAGAACAACCAGGCTGGCAGAGGACAAATGCTGCACAGCCTCCAGCTCCAGCCACTGCCCTCAGGACTGACATCAGGGAAGAAAACTCTTGAAAATGTCTTTCAGACAGCTGGTAAGAACAAAGAGGAGGCTTCTCTAAGAGGCTTACATACAAACTGGTACTAACTAGGGCAAGTCAAAGCCAGCAGAGGTGGGGAAAAGCCATGTTCCTGAGCTATGGCTCCATCCTGCTAGGGGCACCTCTGAGATCTTGCCGAAGCATGTGGCAGACAAAAGCTTTTAGTAGCCATTTTAATGCAAATCAGCTGTATAAGACATAACCTGATATTTCCCCCACTCCCACAAGAGCACAATCATTCTCTCTCAGGCCCCAGGAGCCTCCACAGCCCTTGGATGAGAGCAGCTCCACCCTGCTCTGTGTTCATCAGCACCGTGAGGATGGATGAGGAGCAGAGAGGGGCTCAGGGCAGGGCATCCAGCCAAGCACATCAGTAGCAAAGCAGAGGCAGCACCATGACTGGCCCATGTGTGGTTCAAGTGCAGCCAGGCACTAGTGACTTTATTACTTCACCAAGTGATCCAACTCCAACTAAGGACATGCATCATCCCACCAACACCAGCATGGCTGGAGACCTTTCCCATCGGCTTTGATGGCAAGAAGAGCATTTGAAGAAGAGCTAACTCCCTGCATCAGTACAGCTGAGGGGTTGACCTGCTGGAAAGCAGAAGGACCTGTGAGTCCTGGTGGACGAGTTCACCATGAGCCATCAATGTGCTCTTGTGGCTAAGAAGTCAATGGTCTTCTGGGGTGCATTAAGAAAAGTGTGACCAGCAGGTTGAGAGAGGTTCTCCTCCCTCTCTACTCTGCCCTAGTGAGGCCACATCTGGAGTACTGTGTCCAGTTCTGGGCTCCCCAGTTCAAGAGAGACAAGGAACTACTGGAGAGAGTTCAGTGGAGGGTCATGAAGATGCTGAGGGGACTAGAGCATCTCTCTGATGAGGGAAAAGCTGTTTAGCTGGAGAAAAGAAGACTGAGAGGGGATCTTATCAATGTTTATCAGTATTTGAAGAGCAGGTGTCAAGATGATGGGGCCAGACTCTTTTCAGTGGTGCCCAGTGATAGGACAAGGGGCAATGGGCACAAACTGGAACACAGGAAGTTCCACTTAAACATATGGAAAAATTTCTTTACTTTGAGGATGACAGAGCCCTGGAATAGGTTGCCCAGAGAGGCCGTGGAGTCTCCTTCTCTGAAGCTATTCAAACCTGCCTGGACACGATCCTGTGCAACCTGCTCTAGGTGAAGCCGCTTTAGCAGAGGGGTTCAACTAGATGATCCCCAGAGGTCCCTCCCAACTGCTACCAGTCTGTGATTTTGTGATTCTCCTGTGAAGCTGGCATCAGAAAATTCACACCACGTCTGCCCGTTCTCCACCCCCTCATGCAGGGAGAGGGCTGCAGGCTCCCAGCTGCCAGTCCTTGGCGAGCTCCGTGGCAGACGCACGCTCGCCGCGCTCTGCGGCAGGGAAAGCAGGAGTGAGAAGAGCAGGCACCTCACTGGAGGGAGGTGTGACAAATCCTTGGCAGAGCACAAAACCCAAAGCAATCTGAAAATCAGCAACAGGCTTCTGACAGCTCTGAAAAGAGCCTCCTTGGTATTCGTGTGCCTTTAGAGAGCTCTGCGAGGGTGGAGGCAGGAGCTGGGGAGTGTCAACGTGGTGGGAACACGTACCTTTGAGCAGGGAGATGGGGGCAAACTGAAAAGCATCATCATTGATCCAAACATTGCTAGGCAGTTTGGTAAATCACTGGTTTTCCTTCCAGCTAAGGAACTTTATATGGCTGTTCATGTAAAATTAAGCTTAATGTGGCATTAAGGTTCTATAAAATTATGCCTGGAGATGAGGAAACAAAGTGAACCCTCAGTAGCGACTAAGCCTGTATTGATTTTTATGTGTGCATTTCTCTATTATCATTACTAAGCTGGTGACACTGTGAAGGGCACAATTATTTATGTTCCATCAAATTAGTAAGTAATTCAAATCCCTGACGAAATCTCAAGCAAAAATTACTTTCACTTCCACAGAAAGTCCTTCTGACACTTAAATTGTTCGCTTACCCCTGGAAGGGCACTGTAAGAATACAAATGAAAATGAAAAGCTATGCGAGAAAAATTACACCACCACTCACCACTACCATCCCCATGTCTAACTATGAGTGCTATTGGATTGGTCACCATTATAGGGACAGGTCAGCGTGGCACAGAGCGGAGTCCCCATAGGGACCAGGCCTTCTAGTTCCATCACAAGGTAGATGAAGAAATGAGGAAGATGATGAGTGCTCGTGTGGGTGTGTAATTTCCTCCCTGAAAACTGAAAGGGTAGATTTAAACTGGATATTAGGAAAAAGATCTTTAATCTGAGGGTGATAGATCAGTGGAATGGGTTGCCCAGAGAGGTGGTGGAGGCCCCATCCCTGGAGTCATTTAAGGTCAGGCTTGATGGGGCTCTGAGCAGCCTGCCCTAGGTAGAGATGTCCCTGCTTGTGTAGGGAGGTTGGGCCAGATGACCTCTAGAGGTCCCTTCCAGCCTAAAACATTCTATGATTCATTCTATGAATGATTGTGAGCAAGGAGTGGCTGACCAGCACAAGTCAGGAAGGATGCTCTGTCAATTGGAGGGAGAGGGATATGGAAAACCAAGGAAATCTTACTTAAATAGATATGTTGAGATAAGGCACATGGGAGGAGCAATGCTATGGGGATGATCTCTCCAGTTAGCAGAGGAGATATGAATATAGTCTAATTTAAGAGCAAAGTAGTTATCTCAACATTCATATGTATTCTTGATTTCTGCATTATAGGCACGTTGTGATGACTACTTAAAATCAACTTGGGCATGGAAATGTTATAAAACGTAAAGAAACTTTCAATTTTGCCTTTATCCAGCTCCTTTTGTTGGATCCTTGCTTGATCCAACCACTCTAATCCAAAACCCACAAGAGTTTTCCACTGTATTTCAGCCAAAAAAGTCCATGTTGCCTTAGGGTCCCAGTTGAATGCAGGAAGAACCTTTTCAGATAAATTCACAAAAATGTGCTCATGTAAGTAAATTACATCAAGAAAAGAAATGAGAGTGTGGAATAAAAGCTCACTTCTTTACTCTTATTGTATATAATAACATTAAAAGAGAGACACGATATGAGAATTCTGCACTGAAGCGTTCCATCAATATTTAAGTTAGAGAACAATTTCTTTGAACAACTACTTTGTAGGAGGAAATTCCCTTATTCTAGCCACCTAAAGAACCTTAGAAAAGGCCCTTTAATCAGGGCCTTTGAAACAGGAAGGAAAGCAAGATTTTCCTCTTTTTCTTCCTTAATGTTTTGAAAAGGAAACAAGCTATTGAAATATATCAAGTGATTTCCTTCATTTGAAACACGAGCAGCCTTCTGTGCATTGTGAGCACAACAAAAATAAACCCCTTTTATCCACCCATATTTTGCTGTGGGTAGGCAGCACTAAGATGAACTAATCATTACATGGTCAGGGAATCACAACCTTGGGACCGTGTCACATCCTACCCAAACAATTCTTCTGGGGAATGGAATCATACTCCCAGGAGACACCCGTGTGATTATCCACCAGGGGCTATTTTGGCTGCAGGAGCAAGAGAAGGAGCAGAAAAAAAGATGAGATGGCTAAAATACTGCCATGCTTGCAGGGGGGAAAAAGTCTTGAAATAAAAGGCAAGCAGAAAACAAAGCTCAAAAGAGACCCTGGTCCAGTTAAATGGCAGCTTGACTTCAGTGTCAGATTATGTAGCCACTGAAAAATTCTTGCAGCCCAACTCGTCCTCACTTTATTCTTGCTAGCCTGTTCTGTTACCTGGTGGGAGCTAAATAATAACACCCATTTTTGTGGAAAACACCACAGTTTTTCAGCTCAGTGTGTTGTTTTGATTCCACAGCAGAACGCTGCAATTTATAAACAGCAAAACCTATGGAAAATTCTCTAAATTAAGGACTTTATGGTATGTTATTATTTAACCCCTATTTTTCACTCGCTTTGGATTTATTGGTGTTCCCGGTTGCAATGTTAAATGACTCTGAAAGTCGAGCAATTAATCCCAAATCCTATTTGTTTTAATCTAACACTGTCAACTAGTTTTAGGTTTGCAGTCAAGAGAAAAAAAATGTTTGTTAAGCTCTACAGCACTAGCTAATGTCTAAAGACAATCCTCAGAAAAGGTGCAAAGATGTTTTATCACAGCACTATAGATGGGACGGAGATTTATTATAGTACCTAGCACCATTCCAGCAGATGCCTTTTGAATTACAATGAGACTATTAAAACTTTACAAATCATTATATTAAAACCTGACAAGAGTACTTTGGGAACTGGAGCATCTTGATGTCATTGCTAATGATGCATTGCCTGTTATAAGGTTGCAGGAAAATTCCTAAGCAAAAACTGGTTATAAAAGTATAAAAAATATTAATAGTTATTTCAGTACCTGCTATAAGCTCAAGGATAATAGGTTTATATGCATCAGAACAGCCAAATGATCGTATTTATGTCAGCAATAGAAAGATGTTCATCTGCTGCAAAGTTTAATTAATTTTCATAGATAGTTAATTTTCTGTTTCATTATCAGCTCCCTAAATTTGAAAGACAAATAATTTATAAACAAATGGAAAATTCAGAGGCGAGTATTTTTAGAGCAAACAGAAGACAAATAGCAGGAGTGAGGCATCGATGCTGCCTTCAAAGCACTAATATGAATGACATATTGTAGTGGGTTGTGATTGATAACTTAGGCATTCTGGAGCACTGACTGCAAAGAAACAAATTGTTTACTGTTAACCCCAAACCATTTTCAGCTAACAAATGACTCCGATCTTTACCAATCAAATAATGGCTGTGATGCCCTTAAATATCAGTGAATGAGGAATGTGCGGGCTCGCTGTGTCCTTCCAGGGGTGACCTGATCCCTTAAGGACAATATTCCTGCTCTTCTCCCCTTCCTGGCAAGAATAAAGTTTAAGCAGCTACTTACCATGATGTACGACGCCCTTCAACCCATGGATAATGGGATCCAGTGCTGGATTGTCCCTCTGACTGACCTACATGCAAAGGATACAGGATTGGTTACATCTATTCTGGCATCAGGCAGCACAGTGTCAGTTTAATCTTCTAAAGAGAGAAAAAAAAGATGTTATCTAACAAGCTGCTTAGTTCTCACATTTACAATGGCTCTTCACCAAATGCCAAAGATACATGGTGTAATAAAATAAAGGAAGGAAGGTTAAATCAAAAGAAAATGTCCTCTGAATTCATTAAAACATTAGCCCTATTATCAGCCCAGCAAAGCCTAAAAACAGAGGTCTGATTTTTTCTCCATCTACTTCTGCTTTCCTGGAGGAAAACTGCTGTGATAAACAGAAGTTATCTCAGACCAGTTCATCCCTCACTGATACAGGAATAAATCTGGTGCTGCCACTGAAATCAGCAAAGCTGGAGCCCTTTCAGCAGTAATGGAGTTGGGCCTTGGCATCTCCTTGCTACTCATATTTTTACACTTATTAATTCAGTGTAATTTGGACAAGGAAGAGGAAAAAAAGCTGAGAGGCTCTAGAGGAAATCTCTGATTTTTGACAACATGATTGCCTGCACTGCCAGACCCAAACCTGCTATTCTGCTATATTTCTGCTATCACCCAGCTTGTGTCTTCTGCAACAGGGACACCCAGCACCAGAGAGAGGAGGAGAAGGTGGCAGGAAGGATTAACCCCGTTGAGCTCCACAACTTCCAAATTAAACCCATCACTTCAGTCACTTACTTGTAACAGCCAAGGAATTTACAACCAATAATGCAATTGTTTTTTAACCTTTTGCCTCTTCAGAGGTATTGAAGGAATAACTCACAATTTCTGTGAACACATTCCATTATTTCATCCACTTGCCAATTTACTTCTGGGAAATAAATACTGGCATGTTCCTTGTGCACATGGTATGGGCTTTTTTTTTGTTGTTTGCTACTAGTCAGTATAAGAAGCCTGAGAAGTGTTGATCATTTTTGGATGGACTGCTCCCAGTGGGCAAACATATTGAATGCAGAAGAGCTCCTCTGTACTTTGCTTTGATCTCAATGTCGTGAGGAAAAAGAGTTTATAATCAACTTTATGGCCACGTATTAAAATATGAAGAAAGAAGGGGAAACAAAAGAAATTCTTGAGACAGGACCTTGTGCCTAGCAGGGAACACGTTGTCATGTGAAGTGTGGAACCAGCTTGGAGCATGCTCTTAGGAAGAGGACATTATTGACCATAAGGCATCAAAAAAATGCATTATTGTAAAAAAAAAGAAAAAAAATCACAAATTTTATTGGGTTGGGGAGAAAACTGGAATCCATTGCTCAATTTTCATAAGCACAAGCACAACTCTTCTCATCCTTCCTCCCCATGACTAATTAGGAATCTCAGAAACCTCATTATCTTCTTAGCTGAGTGCACTGAAAAAACCCCCCACAACAAACCACCTTTCTTTCGTCTGTTTATTTGCCCTTTGAACTACTCTTGCTGTGTTCAAGGAGCATTTTCGTGCTCTTGTCTAGAGACAAAAGGGTTTGTTTCAGCTTGGTGTTTTAAATGGAAATTGAAGATCCTTTTCTCATCACAGGAGTCCAGAACTTGCAACAATCAGGTGGGGAAAGAGACGCAATAAAATCATGAAAGTAGCAACAGCAGCTTTGAAACATCTACAGCTTAGATGTTGCTGGCAATAATATTATTAGCCCCAAAGGCTGTAAAGCTCTTTGAAGCATGAACTTTTATATGCCCAAAGGGGTGCTCTGTACACTTTGGATTCTGTATAAATAATAATCAGCAGTACACTGAACCAAATGACCCACTTTGTAGGTTCTGTCTGGCTTCTGGCAAATCAACAGTAAACTCTACAAATGAAGAGCTGTTGCAAGACACATTCCTGTTTCTTTTCCACTTATACAGGTTTCTCCAAGCCATGGCTACCACTAAAAAAAATTAAATCATTAAAAATGCTATCAGCAAGTTGATAAAAGACTGTAAGAAAAACTTGTACTGGACTTGAACAATGTGGTTTGGTTTTTTTTGTATTGCTGCCTAATCATAAGTTGTAAAGAGTTTTATTTTGTTAGCTTTGTTTTTATTTCTGATGACAGCTGCAATCATTTTGAAGAAAGCAAATAGATGGAAAGAATCCTAAAGGTTAAAACTCTTCCTTTTGGGACTTTCTGTCAAAGTAGATCAATTCTTAACCTCAGCTTTGGCAGTGCTCCTTTAATGTGCTGAGGTGGTGTGCCTATATAGATCCAACTACACAATCTTTTTGATAGCATATTCCTCCAATGGGCTGTGTTCTTCAACAGCAGGAAATCAACAGTCATGTTATTTCTTTGGGGGCTGGAAAGCAAATGCTCCATGCATCTGTAATCATGTTTTCTCCAAGGGTATGGGGAGTGGGATCTCATTCTCTTTAAAAATCACATGCAAACAAGTATCACTTGCAGAGATGTCAGTTCAGACCTGCATGGGATAAAGTCTGATTTTCCTTCCAGATGCTTTTCTCTTTTTCCTTATACTCACACTCTGTTCTCCCACACCTCACTACAACTGCTTCAGGATCTTGGCAAGACCACTAGAAAAAGTTTTCTCATTTTGTGGAATGGTTTGGGCTTCAGAGCAAAACTTTTCTTACATTTTTTTTCCTTCAAGTTCTTAAAAAACAACAACAAAAAAACCCGCCTTGAATTTCCTCTCTAGGTTTTTTTTGCATTTCTCTGTATCCTTTTTCTGCCTATATTCATAGAGAAAAAGAAGTTTCTGAAACCCAAAATGTCAACTTCTATCCCCATTGCTCTACATATCTGATTTAGCTGGCCTGGAGCTAACATGCTGGTTGAGATCAGAAATTCACCCCCACAAGAATCCTGTCTCTGGCAACAGCTGATACTTAAAAGAAAGGAAGGATAAAAAAAAAAAAGGCTAAAGGAAAAAAAGGCCAAAAATCTCTAGAATAAGAGCTGTCCTTCTGACCTCCTTTATGATTCCATGTCATGAAGCTTGAGCTTGTATCTTTCTACAACCTGTTTTTATCTTTCTCTGTTCTACAATCTATACTAGAGCAGTGTATTTTTTATTATCTTATGAATATATCCTAAAGGAAAACAGAGATGAATTCTTCAGATTGACTTTCCATGCCACATTTCTCATGGTGCTTTGGCTGCAGTTAAAGACCCTACATCTGTGACTGGGTCTCAGCACTCAGGCTTCACCCAACACGTGCCTGCCAAAGCTGTGCAAAGCCTCTGAGAAAGGAGCCATGAGCTTCCCCCTTCTCCTTCAAGAGGCTAACAGAGAAGAAACATCACCAATGAACATTTCTCAAGCACAGGAATTTCACACACAAACACAAACCTGCTATGCTGCACAGCAAGTATTAATGGGCAGATGGAAAACCATCCTGAAATTGCCCTAAAATAGCCACTACTACAAATGTTGCTTCCTGAACAAGATGCTTTTGCTCCAGACTGACTAACACTCTATAGGTCTGCAGTAAACAGGATAAATAATGCTGCTGTGCATCAGTTATAATTGAAAAATGCTTCTAATCCTCTTCAGAAATAAATAGGTGACTATCATGCTAAGTGCAAGAGAAAAATAAACACAGAGATATTATTAAGCAGGTTCCTGTGCTAACAGAGCTCTCACCATAGGGTAAATAGGGGATGAACATGACATGAGGAAGCACAATCTGTGTTTACCATACCCTTTGGGTGACTCCAATACCTGGTGCACACGCTGTTCTGAGTAGAACAAATGGCTTGATGTTAATGCAATGAATAAAACAAGCATTAACAATGTAGGAAAAGGTAATGCAAAAGTGGCCCTGTTCTGCTGTCATAAACCAGAGATGTTCTTCAGGTGAAGCCATGGTGGAAATCATTACCCTCCAGAGGTTGCATTTACTTAGAGTTTCCACATCTAACACAAGGACTTAGAAATGATTCATTCCTCACTGAACAACGAGGCGGATCAGTCATGAACTCTA
The DNA here is from genome assembly GCA_013401335.1 of Brachypteracias leptosomus. Taxonomy (NCBI): domain Eukaryota; kingdom Metazoa; phylum Chordata; class Aves; order Coraciiformes; family Brachypteraciidae; genus Brachypteracias; species Brachypteracias leptosomus. The sequence continues at coordinate 396,534 of VYZX01015327.1, forward strand.
TTGACAACAGTGTTAACACCTTTCAATAGTACAACCTGTTGTCCCCTTGCTTGGAAGTGCTGTTCCTACAGCCTTATCTGGGAGTTGATAGTGTAGGAGGCAGGCCAGGGAGCTAAGCACCTTCTCAGAATAGTGTTATTAATATTCCAAAGACAAAAATTCCAGTGAAGGAGCAGAGCAGGAGTGTGACAAGAGGACAGACAGCACCACAGCCAGACTGACCATGCCAGTACAGGTACCAAGCCACAACATGTAAAAATAGATTTTATTGGGCAAGGTGCTACTCTAAAGAAAGCCCAGCACTAAGCTCACCACATCCCAATGAGCTAAAAAACCCCAGCCAGTTCTCACTCTCCATAGTTCATTGTACATTAAGTAGCCAAAGCTTTCTCTTCTTTTGATTGTATTACAGGACAAACTCAGAACCTCCTGAAGTCTCTGATTTTACAAAAAATCAGCAGGGTTGTAAAGTATTAAAATTCATACTAAACAATTTAAACCATATCCTAAAGTCATGTAAATAATCCAGGATTTGTCTTTCTGCTGGAAACAGTTTTATAAAGCAGAAAAAAAAATGAAGTCTCAGGCAAAAATTTTGAGCTTACAATGCTTCCTTTAGCAACAATAACAAATAGATAGAGGGGAACCCCCAGATAAACACTGAGGCAGTGGAAGGCCACACAGAAATAACAGATCTTACCTCCTAGACACCTTCCCAAAGGGTCAGGCTCTCCCTATTTCCCATTCCTTTGGGCAGTCTCTCCAAAAGCCAGGTTATCCTCCCACCAACCAACACAAGAAGTGCTGGGGAAACACCACGAAGTTCTCTGATGATCACTAGGTACCAGTCACTTTGTGAAAAATAGGTGAATAGTAACAGCTCAGGAGTAAGGAATAAACTTTCCTTTTAAAAACCCGTTTAAATAGATCTGTTGTACTGAAGAAAAGGGTGTGGGGAAAAAAGAACAGAAAAAACCTCACCTATTTGGGATGATATCAAACAGAAATTTATCTTTCCTTTCCACCTTAAAAAAATTCCTGGCATTTAGACTTATTAAACTGACATAAATTTGCAGCAACTGCTTTGAAGCTCATTAAATGGGCTCACAGACAGTATTGCAAAGCATCTCAAAATGAAGGAGAAAGCCATAGCTGGCTATATTGAAAGGCAAAATGACACACATTTTGTGCAAGTCAGGGGAAAATGAATGGCAACAATTCTGTGATACAGTACCTGAGCCTTTCCCCTCCGAATAGTGATATAATTTACTTTTCTCTCCCACTGCAACATTTGGCCCTTGACTTGGAAACTAAATCTTCAATCTATCAAGCCTTACCCATCTGCTAAGTGAAATGGCCAAGACAATCTGCATGCCTTGAATGCAATATAGGCAGCTGCTCCCAGAGAGCTGTGGCATTAACATCCAGAGACCATCCCCTCGTGCTGCCAAGGATGAGTGACTACCTACTTAACCGTGGCAGCTGAAGCCAGTGACAATGGCTGACACTGAGAGATGCCAATGTGTCAAACTCTACTTTCAATTACAACGCTGAGAGTCAGGGGTAATATCCCCCCAACCACCCGCCTTCAGCTCCCATTCTGCTAGATCTACAGCTCACCAGCCAAATACTCCAGTCTCCAAACACTCTGTACAAACAACTATGAAGAAAAAGAAAACTCTTATAAATTAACTAGGTTGCAGAGATCAAGTTATCCTGTAGGGTTTCAGGACAATCAACACGGTTAAACAATTTATCCTCTTATCAGCTCAGTAGTGTTGGAGAGAGGCCAGACCTCAATCTCTATGGGAAAGGACCTGATTTTCATTGTTTCAGAACAGAAATGAGAAGAATTCCATCAAGGAAACATTATGCCACACTATGTATTTTAACATCACAGCAACAGGATTACAAAGAATCCAAGATAATCACAGTCAGAAGAAAGATACTTTTCTCAGCAAAAGGAAAGTATCTGGCTTTTTACATCTGAAACTCTTTGAATTCATGTCTTTGGGGCCAAATGATGTCAGAGCTAGCCAACAGCTTGGGTAGGTGCTGCTCCTAACCCTTCTGAATGATGCTGCTTGAACCCTGCATTGGTCTGCAGCATTGAGAAAGGATACACATCCTGGCTTTGTGGCTTTGCTCTGCACAAAGTCCATTGTCTCACCTCCCTCTTCTCTCCCTTTTGAAGTCCACATTGTAGAATGTGGTCGTGGATAAATATCTCATTTCTTAAACATTTCTGAATAAAATGAAGTGAAAGATTTCAGCTGGATCTGGAATGCGGGTGAACAGATATGGAAAGTTTACATGTGCTTTGCTTTGAAATACAGGAGGAAATATTTATTTGGACCTTTTCAAGAGAGCTGATGGGTGAGAAGGGATATTGGTTGACACTACAGCACACTGAGCTATCAGTGAAGGCAAGAAAATGCCTACAGAGCTCCCAACACAGTTTTTCACCTTCACAAGCACTAAATGATCCAAGGATGATATATTCCTGTTCCTCCACAGATGATATTTTCTTCCATCTCCCCCATACATGCTATAATTGCACGTCTCCCATACGTGCAAAAGGACAAATCTGGCCAAGAGCCTGAAGCCCGACAGAGGTGAGCTGGGAGATAGGAAGCATTTGCTGTGTAATGAATGGGCTGCCCTAAGTAAGTATCCTGCAGGATATATTTGTAAGGGAAAACATGAAATGGAAACAGCCCCCTTAACACTTCCAATTGCTGCTCATGTGTGAAATCAGAGAGAATAACAGGTACCCAGGCAAGATGTGACACCAAACCTTATGCTGGTACACGCACTATTTCACACGATGCTGCTGTGACCTTTGATTTTTTAAAAATGTGCATTAGAGCTGAGTTCGCCTTTGCCTACGGCAACTGCTTTCAGGTTCAGTGATTTGAAGGCAAATTCTGTGGAGTTAAATCTGGGTTTTGGCCTTCAGGTGTTAATAATCCTGCTGTGAATGAAAATACACTGGAGTCACAGAGGTGCGTGCGCTGGCAGAGGGGGTGTTCCTGGATGTCTCATTCACTGTGTTGCTCGAGGAGAGGAGAAGAAAAAGTTAATGAGTCTTCCAATGATTATTTTAAATAGAGTAATGGGTGTGCATTGATCCTTCTAGCTAATTCCACTTTGAATAATACATCATTCTGACTGAAAGCTTGCTAGTGATGTATTAACTTCATATTTCATCACAGCTTTGGAGGGTATCTACAGTGAGATATTAACTAGCAGTGCCAAAGAGGAAGCTGCACTTTTTCCTCCTTTTTTTTTTTTGTTTTCAAGTCCTAAATGGTTTTAAAAGCTATTGAACTGACTTTGGGGTCAGATGTTCCACTGTCCCTCATCTTTGGTTGAGTGCACCGTGGCTGCTTGCAACCACAGCTCCTCTCAGCCTTAGCTCTGTACCAGCTGCCTGTGGACCTGAGCTGGTTACAGACATCCTGGGACAAGGATGAGATAAGCAAGGTTATAGATCAGCAACTTCCCCTTTTATTAATGGGATGCTTGGAAAATACAAGAATCATGAATAGACACTTTTACACCAAAGGTTGGCTGAAACTTCAGTGCCATAAAATAGCAAAGGGATAGCACAGGCCACCTCAGAAGAATATACGACAGAATTTGCACCATATGTAAGGATAATATAATATAATATAAGGGACTGTCTCAAAAAAAGCAGGAGCATGAAACTCAAGAGGTAGAGTTAAGCACTGCTTAATAACTCAGTGTTTGTGCACACTGAGTTTCTTTGTTAGTGGACAGAACCATTGATGGTGTATTGTGCACATGCTGGCAGCTGACTGATCAGCTGGCTGGGCTGAGGAAGACTCTGCAGCACCTGCAGCATCACCTCCATTCACTCTCACAAGATTTGCAACCACCAGGATGGTAAGAAACAGCCAGCAATGTATTTTCCTTTCTTTTTGTGAGCCACTCGTTGGCCCAAACTTTGACTCACTCCATTGACAAAGACAGGCATTAATTTCCCTGAAGGATTCCTGCACTTTGAAAGCACGATGCAGCTAATTTACTGCAAGTGAACAGCACATTCAATTAACAATTTATTGAAACATCTTAATATGCATATATCTGAGGAAAAACAAGAGATATCTGCAGCCCAAAAGCACAATCTGATTAGTAGCAATAGAATACTGAAGATACAAAGCTCTGTAAAAGACAGAACTGTAATTGCAACACAGAGGAGAGACAGCTTCAGTGGCAGATCCTCAAAGCTGGGAAAGCTTGATTGATAGACTGCACCATCTGCAGCTGCGCAAAAAAAGTCTAGAGTAGCTGCAAGTTTATTTAAAGCAATTTTGGTGCACTGAGCCTACTTGTTCTCCTTTGAGAAAATAATATGATTTCTTCATAGAGCATGTAGTCTACTTATTTAAGCAGCAGTGTGCAAGATCTCTCAATCCTACCAGCAGTTCAGCTGGAAAAATGACACACCAGGGGGTAACATTTTATCAGGATGGAGGCTATTTTATAAAAACTGCCATCAGTTATAAACTGTTCTCACTATCCCAGTTTAAAAAAAAAAAAAGAGGAAAAGAAAAAAAAAAGTCTCTTTGAGAGTTCCGACGATCTCCTCAAGTTAAGGGAGGTTTTAGGTAAAAATAACCGTTCTGACCTAAGCAGGGAGGAAAATGAAATGTGAAATGAAAAAAATATAACAAGCATTACAGCCAGATCACCCCACAGCACCCACTCTTTGATACACAGCTTCACACATTTGGAGAGGCTAAACTCAAAACTGTGAAGCCAAGAATGGAACTTAGCTTTCATTTCTGCTCCTGGCTTGAATTTGGTACAAACGTGTGCGACTGAGGGAAAAAAAAAAACCTCTTCAGCTTTTTCTTCTGGAAAATAAAACAATGAAATCTGGTGGCTAAACAAGAAAAACGTGCAAAGGGTGGAAGGGAGGTGCTCAGATGGGCATCTGGAACTCCAGTGTTTTGCAGGGGTTTGTAATTTAATTGCTCCAGCAAAGCTTGCCTAGGATGTAGCAAAGACTTCCAGCCTTTTCCCTCTCTTCCAACCAACACAAAGGATTTTGGTGAGAGAGGTCACAGCAATCACCCCTTTAAAATGAAGAAAAGGAGTTGTCTTAGATTCCCAACATCTTTCATTCATTCTACATGAGAAGTCCTAGGTTTTTTTCCTCTCCCAGCATTGCCCTCAGCTCCCTTCCCCACAAGAGCAGCTCCCTCCAGCCCGCCAGTACGAGATGACTCAATCCAGCATCTATGAGTCACAAACACAAAGGATGCAGAAATGTCAATTACTTACACAACCACTTCCCCAATGACAACCACACCTCAGTTCACAATTACATTACAAATCCAGTGAAAACAGATTGTTGTAGGGCAGATCTTTATGGCCTGCTTTGAAACAAACTCCAAAGTAGTTTGCTTGCCATTTCTTTTACCTCATTTTTAAGAAAGTTGGTGCAAACTGATCTACTGGCACTGCTGCAGGGATTTTTGCTACAGAAAAATCCCCATGTCTAATGCAGCAGCCATGGGCTGGGAGGGCTCTCAGGCTTCCAGGCACCTTTGAGGTACAAGAATCCAATGGTGTTCATTAATAGCTTTCTGGCACAAGAGGACAAGTCTGTCAACTGTGATACATTTTTGTATTTACAACTCTCTTCCAAGCAAGTTCTTCCATCTTTACTGTGTAAATTTTCAGTGTCATTTAAGCTGTTGCAGATGCGTGCAGCTTTGCAAAATGCTATGGGCTTGCACAGTTCAGTGCCTGCAGTACCTAAGGCAGAAAGCACCAGCTAATCCTCAGAGTTTCCTCACTTCTGCCTCTGCTCTCGTTTCTGAGTTGCCTCCCTCTTCCATCGCCCACCTGCCACATCCTCCTCGCTCTCTCTTCCCACCCATGAGCTGTTTCTGTCTCCTCCAACGCTACAGCCTCCTCTCTTCCCAAACTGTTCCACATATCCCCCTGTGCACCCCTGCACAGCTCTGTCACCTCCTCCTCTCCACCCCCTGCCTCCTGCATCACCAAGGAAGTCCCTGTGCACTTCCACCCCCACCTGGACGTCCTTCATGGAGATGGGAAAAAGAAAGAGCCTCAGCTGCTGAGGGTGGCAAGTGGGCTCATCCAGGGGAAACCTGGATACCAGTAGAGAGGGTGCCAAGGACTCCATAGTTAGTGGGCATGAGCTGGTGCACCAAAAGCCACATTCTTGAGCTGAGGTGGGTACCAGCAGCAGGGCACACACAGCAGTAGAGCTCCGAGAAGAAGCTGAGATGACGAAGTCCTCAACTCAATCTCCCTCCACTGAATTAGGAGTGGCAGGATGTGGCCTGCAATTTTCTTCTCAGCTGCTTCTAAGCTACTCAGGTTCCTGCAGTACCAAAAGTACAGCTGAAAACCCTCCTATTTCACCTGGTGTAACACTACACATAACAGTGAGGATCATATGTCAAGCTGTTTATTTTTCATTTGGTTAGAATGACCCAACACCTCACTCAGTTCCTTACAAAAACATCTCAACAAGTATCACGCCTTGTGTTTAGAGGAAATGGGGAAATTATTGTGCAGAAAAAAAAGCACTTAGAACACAAGTGCATTAAAAGCCTGGGAAACATACAGAGTTTGTGGCAGTAGTTTCTTCCTCTTGAAATACAAAGAAATACAAAAACTAACATGACATGTGTGCTTGTTTCAGGATGTTCTACATTTCAGCAGTGGCAAAGTGAATGCTATTCAATCTCTGCGAGTAGGTGATAGTTTTACAGCCACAGATCTCTTCAGGATGCTCTAGCCCTCATGCCTCTGCTCCACGGGCTTCTTAGAGCTTTCCGGTGCTCCTGTGGAGCATGACCCATCTATGGAGGGGGTTTTCAAGCTCTGTCTCTGGTCAGGAAGCCCTCCTCCTACCCAGGATATAACTTCAAAATTGCCAGAATCTCAAAATCTCAGGGAAAAGTACAAGAGAAGAAATATAATGCAACTGCATACAATTTAAAACAAAACTTAAAACATGGTTAGAACAAAAGGTGCTCTTTGAACAAGTCTAGTCTGACCCAGAGCAGTGAAGATGCTTCCTGCAGGTGGATGAACACAGGAATGCTCTCAGGAAGAGTCTTCTGTCTCCTCTCCTCTCACACACACTGAGTCTGCTTGCCAGAGAGCCTATTAATTTGAGGTGTTTACCCTTCCTTTTTTCTTTCTTTCCACACCCAGCTCTTTAACTCCTGAGTGTCCACAGATCACCTACGCTGGTTATGATCCTATCACCAGTGCTGTGGCCAGTCAGCTGGACCATCCAGGCTCCTGGCACACGCTTTGCCATGCCCCCCCCCTAGGTTTTTATCTCTCTCCTCAAAACCTGGCAGGCTGCATGGTGCTTTGATGTCACCACCCTCACATGACCTCCTCTGGCTGACATCACAACCTGCACTAGGCTGTTCCTCGCCAAAAGCCTGAGCTGGGATGGAGCAATCCTCAGAGGGTTGGCACAGAGGGACACGTTCACTGCCAGGCTGCACAGGCAATTCTCCCCAAAATGCCCAAGACTCAACACAGTTTGAATTGCAGTCCAACTGTAACATGAGGAGCACTGCACTGACAGCTGCTGGGAGGATGAGAGGTTTGCCAGAGCTAATGGCAGCAAGAATCAGAGCTCGAAAGCTCAAAGCTGTAGCACCCCATGTTCTCAGCACACTGGTAGGATGCACCTGCATTTACACCTCTGTCTACACTCAGATTTAAGGGGAGCAGCAAACATTTTAATATATGGCATGATAACAAAGGCATTAAAAAAACCCTTCTATTTTTAAGGGTAAGACACTAGTTCTATGCCTCAGATGCAATGCAAGCTATAATGAAGGAAGAAAGAGGATACTTCCTAAAAGGTAGGCACAGGCTGAGCACTCACGACATAAATGCAGCATTAAAAAAAAATTGCTTCTGACACAAGAACAGCTGACAGAGATAATCTCCATAGCTCAGCAAGAATTTATATAGCCTTTCAGCAACTCTATTAGACAGGTGTGGTAGCAGCCAGCTGTACTGCAGGCACAGACCAAGTTTCTCCAAAACCTGAGTGCCCATATGGCCCCGCAGCACACCGAGGTGGTGCCACCTGCCCAGGCATCACCCCCCTCTCCCACCACCATCTGTCCACAGAGAGGTGTCAATATGGACCTGAGCAGCAGTGCAGGGCTAGATAATGAGTGAGTTCAGACTCAAAAATGATGGGTGTTCCCATCCACAACACAGAGACCACCAGACAGCTCTACCTAGACGGGTTTAAGAGCCAGCTTTACTCCTGGCCTTTAATTCTCTGCCCAAATGATGAGAAGAGACAAGCCTAGCCATAAGGCAGGGTGGGCCATGTGCTATTAGAGAAGGTAAGCTTATTAGCTGAAATATAATAAATCTCTGTAGATAGCTGGAAGAGCAGAAGGCAACAGTTTGCTTAAGCCATATCACTGGTAATGAGTTGGCAAGAGGGGAGCATTCCAGAACGTTCACCTACAGCTTAATTTGACTGGTACACACTTTGGGAGAGTACTTAACTGAGACTGGTTCACCCAAGATGGGGAACTATCTGTCTGCTTGTCTTCCATGAAATGCAGCAGGATAAAAAAGCTCTTGTTTTTAGCAGCTCAGAATACAAAATGTAAGGAAAAAAAACTTTGAAAAGTGATTGATGTAGTCTAATCATGTTTCACACAAGAGCATTACAAATTATGTTAGATGTTTTTATAGGATCTAGATATGAAAAAAAAAGGTTTGCCAGGTGGCAAGGTAAGCAGGGGGGAGGAAGGAGAACTAAAATAATGTTATGTTGACTGCTTCTAATAAACAGGCATGCACATAACACCATACAAACCACAGATAAAATATACCAAAAAAAAGTCACCAGCTTAGCTGTTAGGGCTATGGAGCTTTGCTTCTTCACTTACCCACAGAGCTGTTTTTAAATATTGATCTGGTAGCACGATCCCAAGGGAAAATAAATATCAAAAGGGGTGATTTAATTCAATCATCCTGATTCCTGCATAACATGATCCTATTTCTTCCAAAACCCAGAAAGCAGTAACTTAAGTGAAGCTTACAGATCAGCTAATATATTTACAGCCTTAAAATAACATGAGACACACCATAAAATACACTGAGATCCAAAGTTAATCTCTTTTAGCAATATTCTTGCAGCAAGCAAAGATGAATTTTACGCTGAAAAAATCCATTTTGTCAGGAGCAAGACTGAGCTTTCTAATAACCAAGCTACTTCCTAATGTGGTACATCATTTTACTTTACTCCTAAAGAAGGGTTTGCCAAATCTCCAGTTAGGCTTCATTTGATACAGTACAGATGTTGCAAAGGCAATACCTCCTTTCAGCAAGGCCCTTTACTCTTGCTAATGACTGGATTACAATGCATTTTTGATGCGCAGAAATGGCACGGTTACAATCAGCAGCTAAATACTTTTTCTGATGCTATCAGCCAGGCAGCTTTTCTCTGGCTGCTCAGTGCTTCCAGAGCTGTGAAACAAACACCGTGAGCTCAGAGGAAAATTCCTGCTCCATCTTGCAAGCCTCTGAAAACTCACTGCTCAGAGGTGCTGTGAACAGATTTAAGAAATCTTTATTTAACACGTATTTCAATTTTCAGCATGGTGATCGGCATTTTTGACTCCCATCTATCTCCAGCAGACTTTACTCTGCATAAAAGCACATCCCAGCTTCTTTGCTGGGTTTGTTCTGGGAACCCTGACACGAGCACACCTGAACTTAAAACAAAAGGGGGGTTAATATTACCCAAACCAGGATCACTTAGCTCAGTTCAGACTCATCCCCTCAGCTGTATTAATGTGCTCTTCAGTGTATCTCAGACGTAGAAGATACATCAGAAAGCTACTAAAATTATGTTGTAAAAGGGTTCCCAGGCTCACACGCCCTCCCCTCTACCCTATGAACTTGGAGATTTCTGATTTAGATTCTCAGGAGGTAAAACACCAGATACAAGGATTGCTCTGGGCAAGGCGCCATCTCGGCTGCAGAATTATTTTGGGGGTGATATGGCATCAGCATTATCAGGGAAGCCATCAGCCACACATACAAATGTCTACCTCGGTACAAAGACATCAAGAGAGGGAGCAGACTAGACTCTGATTTACTTTCATTGCCTTTCCCTGACCCCCGGAAAGCAAAGCACCAGCTCAAGCAAACCCTTGATAATCATCTCTCCCACAGTTGTCCTGCAGCACAGGAACTACAGATGACAAAAACCAGCCACAACTCGACCCTCCGGCAGGAACCTGTAGCACTGGATTTACAGTAATTTAGGGTAGATTATAATTAAATTACTGACAGATCTTTTCCTGCATGCTTGCTCTGCAGCATGTGTGATGTTTAGGAATGATACAGGAAACCACACATATCACTGCTAATAACTGGGGTGGTGCTTACATGGACACACCAACCTGACACCCACCCGTGCTGTCCCCAGAAGGGGTGGGCAGCATCCTCTGCTCCAGATGCTCCTCTTTTCTCCCTTTCATGCTTCTGCAGCCTGGGAAAAACATCCTGACATTTCAGTCAGACCTGTTCTGTGCCCTGGCTAAGGATGGATGGGGTGGGCAGCACAAAGGCAGACTTAGGATGACTATGTCACCACCTCACTGATTGCACAAAAATGGCACGTTCCATTTATTTGCACAACCCAAGCCCTAAGTGATTCTTACATCTCCCAGCATCCTATTACCAAAAAGAGACTTTGTGAATGGAGTAGCTGGGTAAACACTTCAAACAAATACATAAATTATGCATAGTCAGTGTACTTTCTCCACCTTGGGGATCAAACTGAAACGAGACTAAAGAATTATGTTTTATTTGTATTAAAAATGTATTAGCTGCTGTCCGAGAAGGTTTTCCAGAACATTTGGTATGCTACCCAGGAAATTCTGTCTCAAGCTTGCATTGTTTATTACTGCCAATACTAGGAGGAACTTGGCATTGTTACATCTGAGAACTACAGTAATAACTCTTCAGGCAGAACAGCTTAAATTTAATAAGAATAACTTTTTCATCTGAGCCAGAAGATCTAAAGGCAAAGGAAGCCCCAATTTTACCCATCTATTTTATATATTCAGACTTTACAACCAATCTCTCTTTTATGGTACAAAGTGAAACTAGGCAATCATTTATGAATAGATACTGTGCTCACCTTCACTTAGAATGTGCCATAACACTAACTGGTAACCAGAGACATATGAAGACTCTATAGTTTCATGGAAGACACAGAGGATGAAAACAAGTGTAATTTTTCTAAGGGGTAAATTCTGTGCAAAATCTTGCAGACCTGGGCAACATGTGGACTGGAGAGCTCAAGTTTCCCAACTGAAATGTTAGATTTCTCCATCTATGCCCCATGAATGTAAACCACATGTAAGATACTTGATTAGTCCTCTGAGAGACAAGTGGGGTACAAGTCCTGGATGGCTACAGAGGATGGTTTTTGCAGAAAAAGAATTCAAATTAAATTTAAGAAGGAGGCAGGCAGACAGGCATAAAGATGATCTTCCTGAAATCCAGGTTGGATGTTTGACAACAGGGAGAAAACACAGACTTAGAGGCAGTTGCTCTGTTTGGGAGAGAGGAGAAAGGAAAAGAAACGAATGTGCAGCTTTAGGTCTCCTCTGATTCTGTAAGTTTGACCAATTCTAGCAAAACTCTCCAAAGACTCAGATAGCATAAAATAGATGCTTTATTTCCAGCTTCTCCTTTTCTTAAACAAAAAAGGTCAAGTTAAAATGTACCAGATTTGGAACATTTAAGGATGAGGATGAAGTGATCGTTGCTATCAGAGATGAGAAAGGTCCTTGCAGGACACAAAACAAGCCACGTTCAGGGGCTTCTTGATGCTCAAAGACACAAAGAGAGACTCTCCAAGGGGCTGTTCCTACCCTAGAGCAGACAACAGGCAAGTGACAGGAGGCTGTGTGAAGCCTGGGGGTCCCTCCACTTTGACCCAGCTCTGGTGGCATCCAGCTCTAGGTCTGCTTGGTGATGTTTGATAAGATGACAAAGAGATGCATCAACAAAGCACACCCAAGTAAAATGCAAAAAGCATTACTGTAGTTAGGGAACTAATTTGTTTTTCAGTCTAATGGTTATAATCAACAGACTTCCTGAGTATCAATCTTCCTGAACCACAGAGGGGGTGAGATTATAGACTGACGACTGTAATTTTTACATATTAGACATCTAAGTGTCATTTTCAGGAGTCTGGTAATGAAAACTCCACAAGATATTTTTCTATCAATTTAAAGATTTTTATGGCATGGCTACAAAAGTGATTTTTTTTTTTTTTTTTCTGACAGAATATTTTTAAATCACAGAAGTAAATTACTGTGTTTAAGACACTGACATTAGACACTATAAATATTCCTAAACTGACTCCACTTTTGAACATCAAGGGTGAGAGGAAGGAAAGAGGAGCAAAAGAATGCACAGATGCATGCTGATCAAGTTCTTAGGGTAAGTTATTAAAATAAAACCACTAAAATATAAGGGGACAATTATAAAAATTAAGGCTAACAAATTGGTATGTAATTTAATGAAGTGAGTTAATAATGGCATCCCACTTGGGATTAATTGTAATACAGTAATCAATTAAGAAGCAAAAAATCTGCAAGTCAAAAACCTGTACAATGCTGTAAACTGAAAGATAGTGATCCTGACATTCAAATGAATGTTAAATGAGGAGAGCACAGCCACCTATTCCCCATGCACTGCACACAACCAGCTCTCATTAATGGTTACAACAGATAGCTCAAGATACTGAGGAGAGATCCCATAAAATACACAGAGAGTGTTTTTCAAATCTGTAGCGTTGCACAACGTTGGAGCCCAAGTTCTGTCAACAGCAAGGAAGTTTACAGTTCCTTCCTAGCATCAGTAATTGTGATGTTTCCATTATTGGAGCAATGTATCCTGATTTATCACAAAAAGAAGGTCACATGACAACCCATCACCATTTTCAGCCATCCTCTTTGCTATTGCATTCAACCAGAGAAGTGACAGCACAAGTTATGAGTTATGATCTCTGACTTTGCAATTAAAAAAGCATTTACAATACATTTGGGAAAAAAAATACAACCACCTAATTTTTACCTTCAATTGAGAGTTTTTTCAGACCCTTTGGAAGTTGCATTTATCTAGATATAGCTGAGGTTAAAAACAAAAGTCAAAGACTCTCTGATACTTTGCTCTGTCAAAAGGGCTGCATGACCCCGCTTTCTATACAGCCCATAGGCTTTAAAGTTCAATCTAACAGAAAGGCTTTAATTGAAAGTATTGCATTTTGGAGGTCATCTAACAAAATGGAAAACACCACGAGCACATTGCTAGTGCTGAAGAGCGGAAGGGAAAGGAAGCTGATTGCCTGGGCACCGAAGAAGAGAAGTGTGCAGAAGGTAGATTATCTTTCTCCACTGCACAGTCAGCCTGTGGATAGAAAAGTTTCAACACAGCAGGTTGCAGCCATCATGATCTAGAGACTGCAAATGCCTCTTGGCAGAACACAGGCAAGCAGAAGCGGAACGATGTGTTTGCTTCCAAGAACGATCTGTTTGAGCCGCCCTGTCAGTCTGGCTGCCTCCAAATCCAGCCCCCCTTCCCCTCACGCATTTGTAGCTCGGCCCTCCAGCACACTGGCTGCTGCAGCAACACCTCTGCTCTCAGCACCCCTAGATGTAGCCACGGGGGCTCCTACTCGTGGATGAGCCACTGCAAAAGTACAGCTAGATATGGGAATGAGGAAGCCCAAACCCACAGTACATCATGAGAAACTCTGCATGGGATTTCAAATGATGATTGTTGGGAGTCCAGGCACTGCACAGCAGTACAAGTTGGTGCTGTTTTCAATGGACAGAAAATCTGGAGCACTGAAGATAACTCAGTGCTGGATGAAGAACCCCACATGAAAACAAATCACCCAAGCCACAGGTGAAGGGGGCAGCATTTCTTCAAAGCAATTCAGCTCACTGACAAAGTCCTTGCTCCTTGACCCCAGCAGCACAGGGCTCCCCAAAACACTCACAGCTTTTGCTCAGTGAAGTCCCAGAGCTCACCCCATTAGTTTGCTGCTTCCTTATCTCCTTCTAGCAACAACCTTCAAGAAAGGGATGCAGCCCTGCCCATCTCACAACAGCATCTCCCTCCACAGCTAAGAACTCTTGGAAGCCTCTGTATTAAACTGAAGACTTCATCAGGAATTGTTTGCTCAGTGCTCTCAAGAGTTAGCCCGCTCATTTATCTACTAAAATGAAGGATAAACAACTTTACTACAGAAATCTGTATTTAAAAAAAAATAAAAATCCCTGCTGTAAACAGCAATTTTACCATTAGACATCTGAAACATGAAAAATGTGGACAAAGGTATGGATCAGAATAAAGTTAAAGCCTCATTGTTAAGCACTTGTAACTCAATAATCACCAAAATTGAAGCTAGATAGATATATATTTTTACTCACAGAGCTATTCCCCATCTGTTCTCCCCTTTCTTTCTTCTTTTACATAAAATATTCAAAAATATTCATATTTCCCAAAGAAACTTTCAACAGAAGTTGAAATAAAAATCTGAATTTTGGCCTTAGTTTAAAAAATATTCTTGTTTTCTTTAATGGAAAGGTAGAATGTAATTTTTAGAAACAGACACTTCCCATGAATTTTTGCCTTGTACTCAAACTCAGTGTCCAGGTTTCAGTGCAAGTTTTCTGATCAGTAAGACTATTTACTGTTAGGGACCCAAACTTGCATCTTTTGGCTAAAGGGACCACCTTGGGAGGCTGTTCATTGCCATTTACATACTGAACTCAACCCAAAACTCACAGACTTCAAGAAGCTCTCAGAATTTTATATTTAAATTCTCCATGACTCAAGATGACTTTTGTTTTTCAATAATTTTATTTACTGGAAAATCAGGAGAATCTTTTTCTGCTCCAGAGACACTTCATATTACTATGCACCATCACAAGTGTTGTAGAAGTTGTTTCTAAGATAAAGATACTCCTAGCACTGTATTGTCCTTGCCTACCTACCCTGATTTGCTCATCCTTTATGTGTTGAGGTAGCTACTTTGTGTATCTCTATTATTTTTCAGCTATTTAAAGGCCTTATTAGTGCTTTTATTAGTAACAACTAATAGTTTTAAATAGCTGTGACAATGTCTAAATGCTTGGAAACTGGACTTCACTGAGAACATGATTCAAATGGTTTTGCTCCTCTTCTATTGCATGGAGAGTTACTAGTAAATACACATACACTTTAACAACTATAAATTATACTTTCCAAAGGGATAAGTAGCTTTAGCCTGCACACATTTTTGTGTTATGAAGATAAGAAAGACAAATATAAAAAACTACCTGTACGAATCACTAAATAATACTGCTAATCAATAATAATAGTTTTATTATTCATAAGATACTACCAATAAACCACCAGGGGTTTAAATGTAACCATTACAAGAATTAATACCCTAATTTAATTTTAAGGTCTTTACATGTATCTGAAGTCTATTAAAACAAATGAAAAGCCTCTCAATGACTCTGGGTGATGCCCTGCATGTTAATGATGCTACACATTATTTGCACTACTGCAAATCACCTTTAAGATATTGCCTAAACACTGAGGCACTGATTATGCTTCATGTAGGTGGATGTAATGTTTCAGGGAAAGCACACACCTCCCTCTCCATTCTCATTTTCAAACTCAAGCTAGTTTTACTCACTCTTTCAAAAAGCACTGTGGTAGTGGATAGGTGGAATTAGGGAATTAGCAGGAATTGAGATGAGGACGTGGGAAACTGCTCTCCTACCAGATATGGTTTCCTCAATAGCTACTGCATTTAAAGCTCTGATTCACCAAATTTATTTGGTTATGATGGAAAACACATGAAACAGTTAATGAAAGGGAAGAAGGGGGGCAAAAGGCTTCTAGGGAAGTTAAAAGCTGAATTCTGTTATTTGAGAAATATAGAGTAAAAAAGCATATTTGTGCATTAGCTCATTCAGGTCCCTGTGAAAAGTGAGCTATTGATCACCCTCACAAAGCACACCAAGAACTACTACCAAAAAAAAAAAAAAAGAATCTTACAAAAAGAAAGGCCACAATTACTAGTTGTTTTACTGAAGGACAAATCTCTGCACACATGAGTTACTAGTAAATATATTTACACATAAATAACACACACAGATCTACAAGTTAAAAGTGCTCCACAGTATATTTTCAACAACCTTAACAAAATGTTAGTATTGGGAAAGAGAATTAAGAAACGCAGCCCAGAAAATGAGCTGTAAGACCTTTGATTTTTATCTCACATACTTTTGAAAATACCGTTAGTTGCATTTTTGCTGCCAAGTACCTAATTACCTTTAAAAATCCAGCCCTGCACTGCTAAAGCTCTTGAGTGATCAAGATATCAACATCACTCATCATTATGAAGATAATTTTAATGATGAAAGCATTGCTAAAAGTTATTTTAAAATTCATTTTTACTTTAACTTCTTTAGAGATGATTTGTCTGAGTACCTGAAATATAGTAACTAATCACTGATGGTTTTCTTTGCAAATAATAAAATAGATTTATATGCCCTCCCTGTAGGAGCAAGAATTCCATCACCTCCTCCTGAATTTCTGAGCTATCGAGTATTTGATGAGTGCTCAGGGAATCAGTATTGTGTCTTTTCACAGCAGTAATCAAGGAATGAAGTATTCTCTGCCATAATGAATCTACCACAGGCCCCAAAGATGAATATTTCAAATGCAAAAGCAATATGTTTGTTTTGAACACATTTAAGTTTGGCTTTAATAAAGCAAGTCGTGAAGAGTGCAATGAATTATATTGTTAGATGGTTAAAACAGAGCCATGCAATATGTCTGAATGCATTTAATCCAAGTAACTACTCATTTTAAATGTGACTTGTAAATACATATTACAAGTACCTATATGAATGGATGACTCGGGCGCCAGGGAGAGATCTGGACCTTCCCTTCCACTCCTGGCTTGCTTCAAAACTGGCTCAGCCTGACAATCAACCAAGGCCTGGAGCCAAAAGATCATTAAGTACAAGTTGAACCTTATGCGGGCTGAAATGAAGCACGTGCATCAACTATTCAAGTTAGGATCATTTAAATGGAAACTGAAGTGCCCTGCTGGACTGGGACCTGCTCCGTGTTCCAGTGGGTTGGTGGGTCTCCATGTGCAGCCACAGGCAACTTTTAAGATGCCCACAATACAGTGAAGCCCCCCAGACAGGTCCTGTCACTGTGGTGTTCCCGTTTCTGCAAACCCAGAAGCTTTACCACAGACCAGGAGGATGCTGTTGGCAGAAGGTAGTGGATACATGAAGTTAAACACCTTCCACTAGCACCAGTTTCGCTTTGAGAAGCACCAAGTGACCATAATACTGACAGGAATGTTCAGAATGTTTTTTCCTGAAAACTTGTCAGAAGACAAAGAGAAATCATGGGCATTATCTCATTTGTCTCTAAAAGATTTGGATTTCTGCTAAAATAACAAGTGAGCTCTCAACAACAAAAAACCAAGAGCTTTCTGACACATCGCTGTTTAATACTGACCCTCTCTCCCTCTTGAAAAATACTGACTTTTTTTCCACAGACATTCTCACTTCAAGAAAAAAGCCATTTTCCCATTGATTCCACCATTCTCAATGGGCTTTAATAACCATTACACCTGACACCAGCAGGCTGAAGTTCCCTTCTCTCTGCAGCTTGTCCTGGCTGAACAGCTTATAAAATAATATGAACTAAGAAGACCAATGGTTCCTAAATCACTTTGCTCCTCTCACTGGGCCTCAGTGAGGATGAGAGAGAATCTTGAAGGAAACACCACAGCATGGTGCAAGGTTTGGCTTGTTTACTGTTAGTTTTTTGCACAGTGAGGGACCTCATTCTGTCTCAAACACACAACCACAGAACAGAATTCTGCAGGAATTTTCAGCAGACACAAACCATCTGTCACTTCATTATTTACTGCACTTCCCTGGATGTACAATAGTCCCCAGCATGATGCTCTTGAAGTGATGCTATGGTCAGAAAAGGGACTTGTTTCCTCAACGTACCAGTTTGCTGTACAACTTGTACTCCAATGCAAAAACCAGCATTTAGAGAGCTGGAGATTTCAGGCCAGCTCATCTCATTTGCAAATTGAGGATATCTACTACAGAGTCCCCACAGTGCTATTTTATGTGAGACCCTCTGAGTGTCAATGAAATAGAGAGAAGAGCAATTATAGCAGTTTGATATACGTGATAATTGTTTCCCAATTTTAACTGGGGTTTTTTTTCCTCCTTTGTCAGGTCAACTGACTTGCAGCATGCAAACAGAAACAGAATTTATCAACAGACTTTACAATGAAAGCAATGAGGAAAGCACAGATTTAATTAGCAATTACAACAAAAGTTTCAAGTGCTTCAATTATCCAAGTTCAGAACCAATGTGCTCTACCTGGAAATTGCCCCTGAAACAGTGAATTCAATAAGGAAAATTCTTATACAGTCCAAGTTAAATTATTTAAAAAGGAGGAAAGAGGTTTCTTAATTATTTAATGTTTCACCAATAATTATAGAGTTCAGTATAATGTTCACCCACTGGAGAACCTGATTTTCAAAGGAACATTTGTGAGTGCCAGTCAAAAAAACCACCTGCCAGCCTCTAAACTCAGTCAGTGCAGTACACAGTCATTCCAACACAGCATTAATGCATTAGCAAAAATCCAAATCTTGACTTAATGTCAAACCTATCCAATAATTCCTGTTAAAATATTTACATAGAAGAGCATGCACAATTCATTTTTCTAATATATTTGTAAAAAACAGTATGACCTCTTCTACTGCTATAATTTTTTTAAGTTGTGTTCTAGATAAACAAGTTAGAGATGGGACTAGAGTTCTGGAAAATAGCAAACTATGAAATTAATACTCGAATAGCCAAAGCTGTCAATCAAAATGTGGCCATGGACATCTTAGGTACATTGCAATCAAAAGTTACTAAGAATCAGTTTTAAAAGACAGCTTTTAAATGAGTCGCATGAAATACTAGCCATGGAAAGCTGATCCACACAGTGCCCTGGGGAACAAGGCTAAAGGAACCACCAAGTATTTCTGAACTAAACTGTCCGTAAAGGTTTTTCCAAGTTGTGGTTCACCAGCTCCAGCACAAGATACACAGCTGAGGGAACTAAAATGTCCCCTTGGTCAAACACAGCATGGATCTGCAAAGGATCATCACCATCAAGTAATGACCCTATGTACAAAAACTCAAGCTCTATGGGACAAAGTCTGGATAACTCTTCATGATGGCCAAAATAGCAGTTGCCACACTGAAGTTCTTAGAGTTTACTTATACGTGCCAGAATGCAGCACATGCCCTTCCAGAATGTGGACTTCAGGCCCTACAAATCTTCCTTGACAGCTTTCCATCTTGGAGCAGAGCTCCCCAGGAGGAAGACTTGATAGAAGTTTAATGGCATGCCACTGATTTATCATTTCCAATGAAAGCAAGGAAAAAAGTACCAAAGAAAAGAAAACCCATTTCCCTGAAGCCACAAAACAGGTTGTCCCTGGGCTACTTTGCCAAAGAATTACCTTACCCCCCTTCTCTGGAAGAGATCAGTGACTGTTTACCAGTAATGGCTTCAGATTTCATGGCTTCTGGAGCAGAGGAGCCCAGCTGCACCATCATCCAGACTTTACAGCCTAATGCCCTGTGGCCTGCAGGACTAGAAATGATGAAAAGTATAGATTTCTGCTTCCCTGAGGGGACTGCTACACTTGATTGTGGTCTTAAGGAGCCTGAGGTCTCTTACAATCAAAGATGGCTTTTATAACAGCATTACAGACTATTTTAGGTTATTTTTAGTGAGTTTAATGGCTCCCTTGGAACCGTGCAAAGAGGGACTTGCATTAAGTGCAGCACCTGGCTTTGCAGGTGGGGAATACAAAACACAGTCCCACTACAATTTTAAGATCCTCTAAAAACAGGGTTTATGGAATAAATGTCACATCCAGACTAGGAAATGGTGCAACACGGGGCAGTGTTGAGGGTATTTTAGCAATTAAACTCCAGACAGAAGATGCCATGGCATGTATTGGGCACGAGGGCACAAGGCAGGCTCCTTCTGCCCCGGCACATGCACACAACGTGCGGCAATTCACCGGCGTATCAATCAGGTAACAGTGCCTTGGGTTGCTCTGTTTCTAAACTTCTGTCTTGTAAGGCCAAATTCAATTTGCCCAGTGCTTCCCACAGCACATCAAGATTAAGAAGTCTGGGGAATCATCCTGCTATGCCACTGTAAATTACAGCAGCTCCACCAACTCTACCCTAACATGAAGCGCCACAGAAGAGCTTGGAATTCAACGCTGATGAATTTAACATGCCTGCTTCCACTAGCTGGATGTCAGCAGAGTTACAGCAATTTATGCAATACAAGGATCTGTCCTTTTCTCCTTATCAAAGCATTTGATCAAAATCAATGACATGGAAAAAGACAACCTTATTTAATTTGAGTAGGAGAATCAGGCTTGTCACTCTAACATCATAAGAGAAAGGGAGGTATTTACATATGGGTACTTGCATATTCTTTTTTATCTGCCTTCACAAAGATAACAGTAAGATCATTTTCTTCCCGAGTAAAAAGTGTGAAACCTCAGAGAGGACCAGCATTTTTGCTTCTCTTCCCTCCCCTCCTTTCCTCTCTTTTGAAAAAGCAACACCTTGAGATATTTCAAATCTTCATTAGCCACTTCCCTGCCTGTGACAGCCTGGTGGGATGGAGTTGCTCCAACTCCCTCCGTTCAATTCACCCTCAAGTCAGAAAGGAACAATCCCATTTCTGATGCAATATGACAAAAAGCTCACGCTGCTGAGCACCACTGCCACGTGGCTTGACCTGCCAGCCACCACAAGCTGCAGTCTCTACCCATGCTGCAGTTCTCCAGCATGGTGAACCAACAAATGAGTTAACCAGTCACACTCCTGAGGATGCATTTTAAAATAGGGGATGCATAAATTCACTCCTTCGGCAACCTGGCCTGTTCAAGAACTTGTTACTATGACAATTTAAAGAAGCTGCTGCAGATAAGATTGATGAAACTTATTGATTAATTTTCTCTCCAACTATGTTTGAATTTTAAGTTTTCTCTGAACAGAACCAGTTCACGTTGGTTTGTTAGTATTCCAGGGACTGCAGTAATGTGCTTGTGCAGGGAAGGAAGTTCCATGATAAATGTGTTCTTCAATCTGCATCTCTAAAGTAGCTATAAAATCAGAACAATTCATGCAAAATTTTTCATTGCGTTTTTAAATATACTTATTTACATTTTAAATCACACACAGACAATATGAAATATCTTTTACTTAGACAGGTGGGAACAAGAAAACAGATGCATCCATTAAGCTTGAAACAATTCAATGAATTAAATAGTACTTGGTGAATGCTTTGGTTTATGGATATAGCTCTTGTTTAAACTTACTTGAAAAAATACAGCCATGGCTCCTACCACCCTGTTTTCTAGAACGGCTGTTCCAAAACTGTCAAAGTCATCGGGATTGTAGAAGTAAATCTGCATCTGTAAGAATTAAAAACAACAACAAAATCACATTAGTGTTGATTCACACAGCTTTCAACTGAGGCAATGAATACGAATCGTACGTGAACCCAGCGTTATGAACCTGAGATAAAGGAATTCTGCTGAACAATATTGTTTAACTAGCATCTTGATTAATAGCATGACTGCCCTACTGGGATAGTAACCAGGGAACAGAGTCAATGCAATGCATTTTAATACCAAATCCAAGGATAAACAGTATGGTCACTCTGTTTAGATGGTAAACTTTGTGCTTTCTGCCAGGCTCTCTCCATTTCTTTGCACGCTCATCTCCTGCTCTGTTAAATGTGCTGAACATATTTATCTCAAAAACCATAGAGAATTTTTGAAAAGGATTTCAATGTTTAGAGCTATTCCTTTACTCCTAAGGCAATTTGTAAGATAAAAGTCTGCCTCTGTAGCAATGCATTTTTATGAGCCTCTGATATTCAGGACTATCAGTTAGGGTCAGACTTCTCTCTGACTTCATTTCGAGACTTTTATTTCCAAAGCATTAGTACTCTGCAAAAATTATGAGACAAAACCAGATATTTTGATGCCATTTCGAGGTGAATGATAAATACCAATAACTAGGCAAACCCAAAGTGAAAGAAGGTGAGAAGAATGACTGCCTCAAAACAGCAAATGTCCGAGTTACATAAATACCAAGAAATAGCTTCCTTCATACACTCTGTTGCTGAATAATTCCAGTTCACTACACATATGTCATCAATAAGGGCAACTCATACAGGCCCACGGGCACCACTGCTCCTAATTTCCTGTATGGTGGTTGTTCCATTTACCACAATAGCCAAGCTCCCACTTCTGCCAGCTGTCCTAACACTGCTCCTTCTCCAGTAGTTGTTCAACCTCCCTATTCCCAAAAAAGCCCAACTGTATCAGCCATGATTTGCCTCAAAGGATCTAGTTTATGTCCAAAACATGCAATGCTCCCTTCTCAACATTACACCATGCAGGCGTGTACATTTGCACAGAATAAATGCAGTATTGGTAACATTTGTTTACCTGTGCTCTACACATCACAAATCCAAAACGTGCCTGATGGTAACAGCCAAGCACAAGAACTGGATTTCTCAGCAGCTGCTCTTGAGGCCATTCAGGGATGTTCCCAGATGGATTTCACTGGTGTGTCCGTGGGGACAACATTAGTGCAGGACGGCGGTTGGCCAACACAAAGGGTCACTCATGCCTGTTGAATCCAGCAGTCAAACATATCTATTCCTGGCTATGAAACAGGAATGGACCCATCAAGTGCTGGGGCCTGGGCTGTAGGCCCTGAGTTGGAGTTGAGGTGTGGTTGAGTCACAACCCAGCAACAAGGCTCCACAGACAGATCCTGGCCCAGGTGTGTAGGCCCTGCCTGCCCCCAGGTGATTGTGGTTGGGGTGGTGGGTGAGGCCTGAGCTATATCAACCAGGAACTGACCAGTTGGGGAGAAGCAACAAGGAGCTGATCAGTTTGAAGAGAGTTCCTATGGAAGAGAGTTTCTGTTGGGGGCATCTTGCTGAGCTCTCTCTCAGTGCTGTGTTCCCCCTTGGCTGATTCAAGACGGAGAAGAGCAAACAGATGAAGAAAAATAAAAGCTGAAGGTGCTGAGGGGATGTTGCTGGGTTTGGTGTTGGCCTGAGGAAGAAGAGAACTAGCAGCTCAACCCATCAGGCTTCTCTGCCACTGGCCTCTTGCCTAAACCTGTGCATTCATCTCTGCTGGCCATTACCTGACCTATTCTGGCTTTTCACAGCATTAGTAGGTGATAAGAAATAGCCACATTGTACATAGTTAAGTGGAGACCTAAGGTCTAGCTGAGACTGTCCGTGCCTCCCAACACTCTGCTGGTCTGACACTGCTCCCTCCTGCAACTCTATCTGCAGGCAAGTGCTCTGCTGACACCAATAACTTGATTTTTTCAAGGTTGTGCTGCATGACAAATCCCACCATATTCACAAATGCAAGTGTTTTTCCCATATTCTGAAGTTTTGTACATTGCCAGATGAGATGATACCCTTTTATCCTGCTCAGATATGTTCCTTCTCCTATTTACTGATTCCCAGGCTTCTGCCTGTATATATTGGCTGCAAGTATAATACTGGCAAAGCACCTATACATCTAATAAAACATCACTGCATAGAGAAAAGGCCAAGATGAAGACCAGTCTCTTCAGAGGTAGAGGCACTTTTTTCAGCAGGAGGATAAAATAACATCACACTCCAAATGGCTCACAAAAAAAATGAAAAAAATTGTCTGGCACTCACTTTAGCTTCATAAAATTTGAAAGCAATTTTCTTCCCCTCTTTTGGCCTTCCTATTCCCAGAGTATTCACAGCACACACAGTGATGCTGGCAATATCTCACGGAGCTGGTGGTGCCTCCAGGTTCTGACAACTCGTGCTCTGAACAAATGTAAACCCAGGTACAGCCATTCATTGATGTAGAAATTAGAAACAGTTTGTTTCAGGTAGAATTGCTTAAACTTCAATTTAGCCAGCACAGACAAAAGCTCATAAAACACTCACAAAATTACATTTTACTCTCCCTTAAAATAAAGTCTAAAATTAGGTATACCTTATATAAAACATTTCAGTATATAGTCCTCACAGGAGTTTATGAAGAAAAGTATCACTGAGCGAGTTCAGCATATGCCAAAATCATTTTGGATCAATTTTGCTCATGGCATTTTAAGGAAATTAATTTTTACAATACACTTTTGGATAGCAGTGCAAAGGGCTTTGGTAAAAAAAAAAAATGCTTAATTCAGATGCCTCGTCTCAGCAGTGCAATTTCAGAGCCTAATCAAGAACCACACTCTGCCTTGATTACCATACACATTGAAACATTTCACCACTGCTCCCTGGTGTTTTTCCAGAGAGCGTGGTTCCTCTCGCTGCATCCATCAAGTCAAGGGGAACTGTCTGGTATGAAAAATTATCGTCATCTCTCATACGGTAGCTTCCTTATATGTTCATACAGCTAGAAGGAACATTTTAGGAGGAGAATCTCCCAGGAATGGCCATTATATAATTTGCACACGCATACGCTGTAAAAACAATGTTAAGAAGATGGTGAAGTTACATCCTCAGAGCTGGATGGTTCAGGCTGCTCATAAAACCACACCTGGACACTGCTGAGAATTAAGAAGATGACAATTGGCTAATTATGTGATCACATATTGTTCTCTTCCCTAACACAGCCTCATCTGTTTTCCCCAATTTACACTAAAATGTAAAGGTATCGAACGTATTTTTGCTCTTTTATACATAATATAGAACACATTTATCAGTAGGTATTTAATATTTTCTATGGATGGTGTAATGTTCTTTATGTACAAACAGGGAATAAGACAGTTAACCATAAAATTAATTTCACCGCATACTTAAGTGGCCTAAACATGCCAGAAAATTTTCATTATTACTCCTTATTATATAATTAGTATATACAATATATGGTGCATTTTGCATCTAAATGACTTCTACTGCCTCTGCCTGGTACATATGAAGCAATAGTTGAGAATGTCACAAAAGGGCATTTAAGCTAAGGAAAATTTGGACCTTATTATAATATACTATTTATGAAATGCAGAATGGAGCTTGTACACCCAACCTGGACTGTTGGGCACCATAAACCATCATTTCCTTCTACCTTTCTGCACGTGATTTCCCATTATTTTTAAAAAATAATTTTTAAAGGTTCTGAATCCCTCAGCAATGGGAAAACCTGTAATATCCTCTGTAGTTTTTCTAGTGTGACACGAGCTGTCTGCAGCCAGAATGCTCCGTTCCACACATCCCTGCTGAGAGTGCTCCAAATAGCCTTCCTGGTGGTAGAGGTCCCAGAGGGCACAAGAGTCCTGTTCTCTATGGCACAATATACTGGATTTATAAGTCTTTCACATCTCACCCCATTACAACTAACAAGGCTGGGAAAGGCTTACAAGGACTTGCTTAACCTCAGATGTGCAACCCAGCAGTATGCTTGCATGCACCTTGTAAAGATCCACTACAAAAAAACATGTAGTGTCCAAGAAACTTGAATTTTTAGGTATTTTGATAAGGCTGAGCTGAAACAAACCATCCCCAGTGACACAAAGGCACTTCTCTTGCAGGAAGACTTTCTCCATCCTAAAATGCTACCAACTATTGCAGCTACAGAGCTTCACCAAGGCAGGGAGGGAGCAAGAGTTGGCTTTTAATGGAAAAACTTTACGCCTTGACACCCTTCACACTCTAAAACAATAGAATTGTTTTCACACAAACTTGAGGGAGATTTGCTGTACAGTGCAGATTAAGCCTGAAAAAATCTCACTGAAGGGGAACAGCTTCAGAATGCTACAAGTGCCTTAAACCAGAGGATTAGAGAGAAACCCCTCACCCTGCCATAAGCCAGGAGATAATTGCCACTCACCCTATAAACCCATGTCATGTTTCCTAGTCAATTCTGCCCAGGAAGATCCAGTGCCCAACCATTACAGCTTCCAAGCACTCCAGGCCTTCTTCCAGCTGACAACACTTAGACAAAGGAATACACCACATACATCCAACCCCTGACTAACTCTCCACCCTGGAGCATCTTTGTCTCCATGCTTCCACAGCTACAACACCCCTCCACCATGCCCTGGGGCAAGAAATCCTTGGGGTCAATCTAATCTCTGCAGAAACACCTTTCTTCAAATGCTTTTTTCCAACCTCTACAGAAACCTGGTGTTCCCCAGACTTGGAATGTCAGGCCCTGCTAAGAGATTTTGACTCCACACTGGCCTGCCACCATGCTGATCTTGTAAGCCAGGCTGTCCAAAACGTGCCTGTGTATTACAGAGAAATACTGCCCACCAGAGATCAGCTCTGATTTTATTAAGTGCAATTGCCTCTGAATGATTAAACCCTCTTTAGGAATGACACTGGCTTGCAGAAACTGAGCCTGCTTCAAATGAATGACTTCTCCCCACCACCACCCACAAATAAAAGGCTCTGGCTCCCAGCTCAGATGCTCCTCCTCGACTTGGCAAGACAGACAGCCAGACAGAAATCACCATTCCTGTGCATGACATCTTTTTGCTCTTATTACCCCACTACAAAGACAGAAAGCTTACATCCAACACAGCCTATCGTGGCTAAATTCATTCAGCACTTATGAGAGAAAAAGCCACAATGAGCATTTGATAGATCCCAGAAGATGTGAGCGAGTTCAAAGCAATTCAAAGAGACTGGAAACCAAGTAAGAACATTTTCCACAGACAGATGCCAAGTATTTTAAAAATAAATAATTGAGACTTTTAAATTGGGCTGCTATCACCCTGTGCAACCTCCTACAGCAGATTTCTCTTTAGATTAAAAAAAATGAACAAAGGCTCATTGTGCTGTCACAGATGTGGAGTACAGAATATTCAATAGTATCAAGAATTCTCGTGGAAGGGAAAAGATCATCGGAATTAGCTTTCTGCTCATTTCCTTCCAGCAATCCAAGGACTACCATGCAATTTAAAGCTAAAAAAAATTAAAAAAAGTTTTACAGGCCAGCCAATTTTGTGATGAATCAGGCGGCAAGAGGCAGAGGCAACAGCTCTGTGGTTTATTATGCACTGCTTTGGAGACTCAGAGTATTTTCAGAAGAACACACACAGGCTTTGCAGGTAGATTGCAAATCTTTGCAGAGTGGCAAAATAAAAATTTTGAGGTGTTTGCTCTGAATGATGGAGTTAATCACTGAACATACTAATTCTTAATTAGTACCTCTGGCTGCTTATATTGTAAGAATAAATTATTCCCAGCCACTTTTACAAATGGATTGAAAGCCTCTTGTACAAAAACAAATCCTGTGCTGAGATTATGAATCATACATGATTTTTCTTAATTGAAAGCTTGCATGTAACTAAAGACTGCTTTAAATATGTGCATAGATTTCTAGAGAGCTGGATGATGTGATCCATTTGGCTGGAATCAAAATTTTCTACAGACATAACGTAATCTTCACTGCAGCACTGAAAATTCAGAATAACTGTCCTGCAGTCTGTGTGTTTACTGGAGTGTGAGATATATGCTGGGGCAATAAAGTCTGATGTTTGACTTCTCATTATATTACCTTAAAAAAAAAATAAATCAAGAAACTTATCATTTATAACATATTCAAAGAGCTGCTTAGGAGGGGGGGGAAGAGAATCGTGATGTTTTCCAGTTCTCCTATTAGAGCTAGATGTAATAACATAGAGTATACTGCATACTTTTTAAAAGATAAAGTTGAACAGGAGCAGATAATAGCATGTTTTCCCTGCCTAGTCTATTATTCACCAGTGAATTTTTAACTATAGCTAGGCAGGTACAGAGATGTATTTTTGAATGCCATAACTTGCTATTTTACAGTGCCTAAAAGTGTGCTGGGTAAATTGGAAAACAAAGAGTCAGACGGGGTCCTTGCCCTAATGTAATTGCAACCTGATAATGAATACAATGCTAGGCTGGAAAAAACGAGAGGAGTTGAAACAACAGGAAGAGCAAAGATTATATAAGTGAAATAACAGAAGTTAACTCAACTTAGACATTCACATGCCTGTAAATTTCCCTTTAATCTTTCTAAATAATAACCATTAATTATTGCTTTGCTGTCTACAAACAACACAGTAGGTGTATCTAAGTTGAGACTAAGCAATTCCATAGTTGTTTTCTGGAGAGCTGGTAGTTGTTGCATGTTCTGCCCCTCGCTCTGAACAGCATTTAAACCTCTGAGTGGTCCAGTAACAGCCCAGTAGGAACAACGAGGCAACATGAAGCCCATAGGGTTGCCCTGGGCTTCAATGCATTGTTGGATCATGGCCATATCACTCACTATCTTCAGTGTTAAGTCCTGAATGTTGAGAGATGCACCTTGGCAAGCCAGAAACATCCCTGATTTCTCCTGCCAGAAATAAATACCCCCTAGGCCCACTCCCACCCCAAACAAGAAAATCCATCTCATGTATATACACAGAGTCATTACACATCGAAGGCATATTGGATGCTAAAAAGCTGGATGTTGCATTCATTTGTATTTCTGTAATATGAAAATAATGGTTTCAGTGTTTATGCTTTCCATAACATGAAACTTTTTCTCTGCAATTGCTTTGTACTCCAAGTAACAGCCATATGATTCACCATGAAATGAAGGCTGGAAAATCGTTTTGGATAAATGGAACTATAAATTCAATAGAATTTCCATGACAACATGGATTGCAACACTCCACCACAAGTAAAATGTTATAAATCATTCAAAACCAACAAAAAAAATCAGCAGTAAGTCTTCTCTTTCACAACACACAAGACCCCTGAATTATGGAGCTGTGGTTATTACCTCCCCATGCAGTGCCTCTCATTGCTGAGCCTCTTCCTTCTTACAAGTGTTGTTTCGTATCTGACCTCCTTCCAAACACAGGAAATTATAAAACTAACATTTTAATCCTAAGATGTAAACAAGAATTGAAACATAATGAGCGGGAGGCTTTTTTGAACCTTTCCTCCTTTTCTCATCTTCTAAAAATGTCTGAATATCCTCAGGCTGTGGTAATTATACCTGTGTAGCCAGATACATCACAGCATCTTGTTAGACTCACAAATTTAGGAGGCTCTTTTTCTGGAAACGTGGGTGGTAAGTGTACAATAGGGTGCTCACTCAGCTCGTAAAAAGGATGCGAACCACATGTCCAAGGGATGGAAGAGATCCAAGGGGAGGAGGAGGTAAAATAATAAAAAAAAAAGGATAAAAGACTACACTACACAGTGTTGCTCATTCGTACCCCTCCATCAGAGGGTTCCTGACATATGGTATTTCGCTTAAAGTCCAAGGATCTGGAGTGAAGTGATTCCAGGAGGATCTCCACTCCAATTTAATAATGACTGTAGCTGTTGCTTTCATGCCTGCTAGAAAAACCTTGAAAATGCAAAGCTGCTCCCTCCTGAAATGATTAAGAAGCCCATAAACCCAAATGAGAGACAAGTAGCTGAGTATTCTGATTTTTGGGTAGGAGTATTTCTTACAAATCAGGTCTTTTGGTAACATGAGCAGAAGCAGCAACCTACCAGCCCTTGGATTGCAAAGGTTCATCTTTCCAGACAAGGAGAGAGTTTCATCTATATTGCATAAATCACTGCCCATTTCTGAGCCTCAACTTCTCATGTGTTAGCAGTGGTCACTGCCCATCCCTCCTTTAACTGGATGTTTTACGAAGAAAAATGTGAAATAAATGGGAAGAATGACAAGCAACTGAAAAACGTGTGAAATAAAATTTGGAGTGGTGTTGAGAAGAAAAAACAACTTTGGGGTTGCTGTTCATTTGGTTGGTATTGCAGTAAGGAAGAGTCACACAAGTACCTCCTGGAGACACTATATTTCCCCTTAGTACTGGTACCAGCTTCTAAAAAGCTGAGATCTGGCAGGAGCTGATGTTGCAGGAGTTCAGCACAGCCACGTATTGCAAGGCACTGCATCCCATACCCAAGGGCATCTTCCCAGGCTCCTGGAGGTCTCCTGGGTTCCGTCACTGTCTTGAGCTCCACTACCAGGCTCTGGCTCTGCCAGACTGTCCAAATGGAAAAATTAGAAGCAATATTTAGCTGCCAGCAGGGCTGAAAAACAAACAGGCAATTTAGGAAGTGGCTAAGCACCGAATGCCACAGCAACTAAAACCAGGCTGGGTGGACTGTATGAACTGAAAAGCTCTGAACTCAGCCCAAAAGTGACTGTTTCAGATGATGCCTTCAGCTGTTTCCCATGATCTTCCCTCAAGGAGAACTAAACTCTAGAAGAAGAAGTTTTAAACTTCAAACTACCCGAACTGTCCATACTTCAGCTCCTCTTTCAAGAATCCATTTACTTTCTTAAGCATCAAGAAGTGCTGCCAGAATGGAGAGGGCTGCTGGGATTTCCTAGCAAAAACACTCCAGTGCTCTTCAGGGAAAAGCAAGGACCTGCACTTTAAAAATAAACCCTACAAAAGCACACTTTTCCTAGCATGGGTGATTAATACCATTTCATATACCATTCACTTTAAAGATGCACTAGCACAAGTATTAATTCCTCTGAGAGTTCTCATCTTAGCACAAATTATTCTTTTTGTACTGTGGAATTCAGAATGTCCTGTGTGGTTTATCTGGGGGTTTTTTGTGTATTTTTTTTTTTTTTTCTTTTCTTTCTTTAAAAACGGGAGAAGTTCCATGAGGTTTAATCATCTTCAAAATGCCTCAGAACAATTTTGAGATATTTATAGTTTTATTGCATCTCTGGATTCAAAGCCATGCAGCAGATGGGGCACGTTTTCAGAAGCATTTTGCTGGGCAAAAGGCCATTCCTATCTCTGAGGGGATGTGAAATCCTCCGGGCTGTACACTTGGAGAGTTATTTTTATTTATGAACTGTGAAATATATGGTCATTAGAGCAGAACCAGTCCATGAGAAGAGCTTACTTGGAGGGCTTTATAACAGAGGGTAAAAATACTATGGGCTGTCCCCTTTTTTTCAGACTACACATTTATCTAAGGCAGCATCCTAACCCCAAAGACAAAGCAAGCAGGGTGCTCAGCATCAGAGGTCTCAGTAGCTACCTGTGGGTTACTGGAGGAAGGTGGGACACCCCTGTGCTGTAGGAATAGCACTAGTTCTGCCATAGAACTACTTTGAACACGAGGGATTTTTTCAGTGCAGCTGCTTAATGTGGCTGCTTTACTTCAAGTTTCACAGAAGGGCTTAATATGCAAAGGGCAGGTACACTATATCCTTTCTAAAACTCAGGATCTCTTGAATACACCTCAAATTGAAATCCTTCCCCACCATGGGGTGCCTACCCAGATTCCCTAATCCCTTGGAAAACCTTGCATGTAATATCTCTGTGCTCTGTCTCTAATTTTCTAGTTTTCTTTACCCTTATTCTCTGGCTGTTTTACTGGAGTAGAAAGTGAAGCCTGCACACATCTGAGGTGCAGTGTTCAGAAATTTGCAAACCTCTTGTCCTAGTGACTTTGTGTACAGACAGACACACACACAGAGGAGCTGAATAAATCACCTTAATGGCATCAGCTTGGTAAGGACAGGGGTCTGTATTAACACTAGCAATCAAAAAGAGCTGGACTTCAGTATAGAAAGAGGTAAGTTATTCAAGTAAGCAGAAAAATGAACAGAAAGGTTGAAGTGCTAGAAATCATGTAGCCTTTTAATGTTAAAACCTTGTCCACTGTCACATAGGTTGGAAAAGATCATCAAGTCCAGCCATTAACCCAGCCTTGCCAAGTCCACCACTAATCCATGTCCCTCAGCACCACATCTCTGCATCTTTCAAATACCCCCAGGGATGGTGACTCCACCACTTCCCTGGACAGCCTGGTCCAGGGCTTGACAACCCTTTCAGTGGAGAAATTTTTCCTCACTTCCAACCTAAGCCTTCCCTGGTGGAACTTGAGGCCATTTCCTCTTGCTTATTCCTTGAGAGAAGAGCCCGACCCCACCTCGCTACAACCTCCTTTCAGGTAGTTGTAGAGAGCAATAAGGTCCCCCCTGAGCCTCCTTTTCTCCAGACTAAATAAGACTTGCCCTCTAGATCCTTCACCAATTTCACTGCCCTTCTTCGGACACGCTCCAGCACCTCAAGCCCATTTGCAAACACATTCTGTAATGGTCCTTTGCTAAATGTCAGAGTTATTCTTCCATGCCTATGAAACAGAAATCAGTAACTCTCATCCCTTCCCACATTCACACTGGTACCTGTCTGCAGATGCCACTGGTACCTGTCTGCAGATGCCATGTTGAGACTCCCCTGGTGCATCTGACTCTGCTGCTCACTCGTGGCATCACCTTATATAATGTGAACAAAGCAACCTCTCAGCTTTAACACTTCCAATTCTTTAAGGGTCCACTGATGTAGAAAAAAAAGCATGTTGAACTTCTCTGGACTCCTGAGGAACACAACAGCACTATCAGACTGGTATTTGAGTCCCAGTCTTACAGGGTTTGGTTCAGTTTTCAGTGTATGCTCCTCGTGGGAGGCAGGCACAGTTGTGTCCCTGCTCAGCCAGGCTCTGTGCCAGCTTCATCCCTTCCCTCTACTCTGCATGTTAATAATAGAAACGAGTGCCAAGCCAGAGAGTCACATTTCCACCCTGCCTCACATCTGTGGATTTCTGAAAGCACCTATTCAGCCTCAGCATCTCGAATTTGAACAATTCACCTGAGTAATGGACACCATATACGTTCTGGTTTTCTGTAGGACAGCTACTGGCTTCCCTCCAGACTCGGGTGTCTTTGGCTCTAGAAGTGCACAACCAAATTAATCCTTGCTCATGCCACTGCTGGCTCCACCAGCCCAGACACTTGGTTTATGCCTGCAACCATGAATGGGGACTGGAAACGCTGTGAAATGCTGCAGCCTCTGTCACACAAAAGGGAGAGAATTCCCCACACTGCAAGGAGCCAGGGCTGGGCAAGGAGAGCATCACCTGCCACACAAAACTCCACTGTGGTACCTGTTACCAGCACCTTCACCTCTCCTGGTGTTGCCCTGTCACTGCACCAAATGCCTCAATGGAACTTTTGAAATATGGGAGTTGCACAAGTAAAGTCTTTATCATAAATCTGATAATTAACCTGCATAACTAATTTCCCTCCTGGCAGCAGGCATAGGTTGGAATAAATAGTCTATTCAATGCCTACTGAGAGAAGACTCCTATATTTCATATTTGCTTTAAATAAGTATAAAAACCTAGGGACAAAGGGCCTCAAAGAGTCAAATTCCTTGCAGTTTCAACAGAGTGCCCTGAATAATACATAAAGCAGCTACACTCTTATCCCTAAAACCACAGGTGTGAACCAGATGTCATGCTTATCTTCTCTTGAGATTACAGCAAACAATTGCACACCTTCAGAATATAAAGTAAGCTTTGGATCAAGAAGCCTGAAATATATTAAAAATGTGGCATTGAAGTTAAAAATTCAAATATTAACCTACAAATCACTGATTCATTTAAGAGGCTGTTTATAGCCTATGTTCTATGAAAGTTATATTTCTTTTATTTAACCTTTTTATAACAAGATACATTATGAATCACAAATCTGAGATAAAATCACTTGCATAAATCTCAGCCTTGGTCAGCAAGGTACTGCCAAACAGACTGTTCAAATATAGCACCACTGATTTGAAATACACCATGGCTCATGGAACAGAATTAAAGTGAAAGCCTTGATTTAAATTTTAAACTTTCCTATTATTTTAAGAAAGGTTTAGAAAAAGGTGAGCATATGCTGCACTCAAATATTGAAAGGAGATTAAACCCAGAATGGTCTCTCAAAGAGGATTTTAAAGTTAACCTACTACATAGTAACAAGACATGGTGTAAATGGTGGTCTAACCATACACCCTTGACCGTAACCAACCACCTAAGAGTGTATAACTAGAGGATATTCCAAAACACCCAGTTTCAAGAAAACAACAGTTTCCTCACTCAAACAGCAAACATCAACTGATATTCTAGTGTTTGTTCCTGGGGGCATTTCAGAAAAAGAACAACAGGGCCCTCCTCACCAGATGCACAAAATAATCATGCCCCGGCATGTTTTAAAGGTCATATTCATATCACAGGATTTTCTCTCTTAAACTAGGTCCAGGCAGCACCTCCTGGCCCCTGTGTTGATACCTCAGTGCTTGCTGCAGAGGGTGAGGGTCTGTTGTCTCTGAGAGATGGTTCAGTTTTTTCTTAGCTTTCCTCTTTAATCCACTGTGCCCATTTTCCTTCCAAAACATCCCCTGTCAAACAGTCACTGCAAAGCCTGTCAGCATCTAACGCTAACGTTTCACTAAGAGAAGTCTTCCAGGTCAATTTATGACAGAAATACCACAGGTTTGTAATTAGAACCCTACATAAAGTCTTGTGTTTACTCAATAATCCCCATATTCACTCACTGAAAGCAGGCATCTTGCTCTCCTAGCTGTAGAGAAAAGGTGGTGAATGTGACCCGAATCCAACAGCTGTAATATCATCTGCTTCATCTTGAGGGAGTTGAACTACCCTGTTCACATAACAGTATCCAGCAGTAACCCAGAGCATCATCCTGCCCTCCAGCAGCAGAGCCTGTGACTCCAGGGGAAAAAGCATCCAACATCTTGGCTCACTAATATTAATAACACGGAGCACAGAGTCACAAGCTAAGGTGTTAACATGACCCTATCTGTAATGCTGAACAGCCAAACTTGGTTTGAGAGCACTGACCCAGGCTGCTCAGCTCCATGGCAACACTAATGATTTAAACATCTTGATAACCTTTTATTAAAGATATAGGATGAAAGTTAAGAACAGTACAGAAAATTAAAGAATTTAAAATATAAACAATTAAGTCTTTAAGCTTCACCATATAACTTATCCTCATCTCTCTTAGCAAATGGGGTTTTATTACAAGGAGAATCTTTAGATGGTATTAAATGTGGCAACAAATATTCTTCAGAACAACAGGTGAGATAGGCTAGAGCTAGTTCTGGAATCCAGCAGAAAAAAAAATGTAGCAGCACAAAGAAAAGAAATGCACAGACAGATAACACAGCTTCTGTGATTGATACTTGCAACTTCATTACCGTGGAAAACTGGCACTGAAAGTGGCTCTTATCAGCCCCTCCACCACCTGGTAACTCCCATCAGGTGGCCCAGGGCACAGCTTCTCCCTGCCTTGCCAGCCATGGGATCCCAGCAGTGCTGAGAAATGGGCTGTGTCTGTGCTCACTGTGCCAGCCTCGAACTGAACAGAAGGAAGAAAGTGATAGGAAGGAAAAGAACTGAGATGTGGGAAGAAAAGGAGGAAGAAAGAAAAGACAACATCCATATCTCTCACACCAAAGGGCTGTTGAAGATTTAGGGGAAGTCAGTGGTAGCTCTGGTAGCTTCCCACACTGCTGCTGTCAGCTCTCTTCCTCAGGCCAACACCAAAGCCAGCAACATCCCCCCAGCATACCTTCATCATCTGTTTGCTCTGCTCCATCTCAAATAAGAAACACATCTGCACCTTTTATTTTTCATCTGTTTGCTCTTCTCCATCTCAAATCAGCCAAGGGGGAACACACCACTGAGAGAGCTCAGGCAAGCTGCCCCCACACAGAAGCTCCTCCAACTGGCCCCAGCAGGAACTCTCTTCAAACTATCAGCCTCTTATTTCTTCTCCCAAACTGGTCAGTTCCTGGTTGATAGAGCTCTGGCCTCACCCCCCACCCCAACCACAATCACCTGGGGGCAGTTGGGGCCTCACCCAGGTGGGCCTCATTCTGCCTCTGGGGCCTTGGGGAACAAAACCTGTTGCTGGGTTGTGACTCATCCACAGGTCAATGCCAACTCAGGCCCCAGCACTTCAGCAGGTCAAAACACATTCAGGATCATGACTGTCTTCCCAGAACACCCAGTCACGTGGTGGTCGGTATGTTGGTACTACAAGGTCCTGAGATCCCAGGAGACCATGACATTGCAAGCATGGTATTTTATCTCCTTCCCTTCATCAATTCATCATCCAGTCCTTTCACTCTCCAGAGCTTCCTTTACACAGATTGCCAGCCAAGGGCTATGGATGGCACAAGTGTATCCATTAATTATGTCCACCAATGATTTACAAAACACCAGTTTTTATCTGCTAGTTTCCAGCTCCATTCCCTTCCCATTTAAGGACACACCTTGGAAAGTATCTCAATGTATTTTACATTATTTCAACCTGCCCTCTTTCTGTAGAATTTCTTAACAATGCCACACACTGACCTTGTCTAGAGCAGTGTTGCTGTGGATATTGCCTGATACTCAAGGCTCCATTAATACAGCCCTGGAAAACCCTCAAAAACACTTGTTTGAGGCTGTATGTGCATCTAGCTCTGCATCCTGTCTCAAGGATCAAGCACTAACAGAAGTCAAAAGAAGATGGTGTGTGTTCACATGGACAGACAGCAACTGTCCCCTTAGCTACACCCCTGCAGCTTCCAGTAAGCCTCAGAGGTCCTTCTGAGCTGGAAGCTGCACAAGTATCATCCTTTAACTGCTTTTTCCAAAACTCTTAAATCCTCTTTTCCAACCTGTATTTACTGCTAAAAGATCATTTCACAAGAGGTTCTACTTGCACTTTGATATGCTGCATGAAAAGTGTTCCTTTCTGTTGAGCGTGCACCTTCTGCCTTTTGGGGCTCAGATCCTTAGTTACAACATGAAGAGGAACAAGTAACATCTATTTAACTTCTTTGAGATTTCACAGACCTTTGTAATCATGTGCCCTGAGTCACCTTTTTCCAAGCTGAGATGTCACAACAACTATTTAGCTTCTTTGTCTCATGGAAGGTGTTTAATATCACTGAATGTCCTCTACACTTTGGGGATGTACAAAGCATTTTTGAGGCTGGATAATCAGAACTGCCCGAGTCATATGTATCATGGAGTAAAGATTTTTCCTGCTGATTATACTCATTTCCTAATCATTTCTAATCTTCCTATTTGCCTTTTTGCTGCTGCTGAGCACTGAGCTCACGTGTGAGGACTCTGGGAACACTTCCTTGAGTGGCAATACCTAATTTAATGTTCATTACTATATGTGCAAACTCATAGTCTTCTTTTTAACCTAGCTAAACTAGAAAATGAGATTTATATGATCCTGCTTTGTGTGTCTGCACATGACATGTCAGTCCCTTGTAATAACTTTAGAGCGCATTGACCAATTTCATCAAAAGCTGACTGCTCACTGGGGTTCTCAAAGACTTTACACCCATGCAAGCTCCTCAGCAATTAAGTGGCAAAGCTAAAGAGAGACCCAATTAGTTTCACAAGTATGGATCAAATATTGAAGATTCTCCCTGTTCTCCTTCACAAAGCACTTCATCATCCTGCCTAGCATGGGCAGCAGCCACTTCAGCCTCTATCACATTTCCTCCAAGCTCAGCAGTGCTGTTCACAGGTAAGATGGGGCTTTTTTGCCTTGAGAGCTGTACTGCATTAATTTCTGTGCCTGGGGATGTACCAGGTTACACCATGTACCCACTTTCTTTTACTCAGTGGAGCTGACACCAGTAGGTGCAGATTCCAGGAGTCACCGAGAAAATAGCAGCATTTGGATCTAAGTACACACAATATTCAAGGAAATCCACCATTCTGTTAAATATTGCAATATGGTGACTTTAATCATAAAGCCTTTCAGTATTTAAATACTTCAGGCACTGTAGACATTTATACAACTAGCAGTAGATGTATTTTCAAATAGATACTTCTGAATAATTATCCTCTTGAGACAGCACCAATTGCTAAATAATGCCTTGGTTTAATAGCACATAGCTCTTAGGAAATGAACAATTCTGGGGACTATTAAATCTCTCAGAAACATAATGAAGATGGTGATAAATACCTTAGACTCCATTTTAGTCCTCGTGTGGATGAGGAATAGGCCATTTTTTTCTCACCTGTTAGCTGGACTTCAAAGACAACTCCTTAGAAAATTAAGGGGTAGCCCCTCCTACTTGCTCTAATAAGCCAGGGTATGAAAATTTGTTTTTCCAGACATCAGCAAAGGTTCCTTATGTGCAAAATAAGTACTCAGACTCACAGGGAAAGCTGCCTTAGCAAAACATATCAGAGCAAGAGTAACTGGATGGGATAGCAGAGTGGGAACTCCTGAAAATGCCATAATTCTTACAGATTAACTGGTGAGGAATAATTGCTCTGTCCTCCAGACATTCCAGGGAAGAATTGCTGAGCAGAAAAATACAAGGGACAGAAGGAGCATTCAATCCAAACTCAGGGCAGTTGAATTGAGGAGAGTTTTCAGATGAACCTGCTTTTATGTAAGGCACAAAGCTCTAGAATATCAGGGAAATGCAGACCTTCTCTTCATATGAAATGCTGGCCTTTATTCATGTTCCCTAAAGAGGCTTCTCCTAAAACTCCTCCTGCTTGCATATTACTTACTGCTAATAAAAGAGCCTAGGGAAAGAAATCTGCATTCTCTCACCACCACAGCCTGTGAATAGAGCAATTCAGCATGTCACTCCATAGACAAGGTTGCCTTTTCACAGTCAAAATGATAGAAGCAAAACACATTAAAAACTTGTCTCCTCATCCTGACACCAGTTTACCTCTTGGAGGCATCCAGAACCTTAGAGATCATGAGCTTTCCGAAGCAAAGCATGTCAGATTGTGTTTACCTTCATGCTAGTTCACTCAACATCCCAGCTTCATTTTGAAAATGGCCATCAATAATACACAGAAGAGGACATCTCCTTATATAGAGAAGGTAGAAGTTAAATTTACTGCAATAAAGCCAATTTGTAGCAGCTGACTCTTTGACCTCTAGTATCAAGTAGTTTCATCATCATTTCATAGTGCGTCCTGTACTCAATTCTGCTTTGAATGACAAATGAAAATAAGATTAATGGTTTGATAACTTGGTGATCAAAAATTTCCATTGTACTTTCCTTCTCATTAGAAGAAGTTACATTAGAAAAAAAGAGAAAGATTAATATGGAAGTGCCAGACTTTAAGCAATGATTGAGGACTTTACATAAAAAAGCTCAAAAAGTAAGGACAGTGAAGTATTTTTAGGCGTGCAATAAAACACAGCATTTTAACATATATATATATGTCACTTTGGGTTCAGTGGGCGATAAATTTCCATTAGTATCTCACTGACAATTGAAGCCTGGCTGAATACTAAATAAAGCTGCGTGGCTGTGCTGCTCAGCCCTCTTGTAGAAAGGAAGGAAGGTCTGAAAAACATGGGAAAAAAAGTCTGTGTGTGAGGTTCAATCACAAACACTCCTCGTGTGGCCACTACAGGAATAGAACTGGAAGGATGTGGCCACCCAAGAGCACACTCTCACTGCATGGTGTAATCATGTGGCTTGGACCTAAATGTGGCCTTCACCTTGACCTGGGAAGGGTTTTCCTCCTAACAGCTATATTATACCTAGCATCACTTTCTGTAGCTCAGTATGTCATCAATAGAAACAAACCCCAAAACTCTCTGTCTTCCCATTCTGAAATTAATTGAGATTCAATACATGCATAAGATTATTTTCAGACCCTTCCATGGAAAAGGCTTCTGGAGCCATGGCACTGAGACCTGCTGGAACGAAGCTCTGGTGTATTCAGATGTAAGTTTATATAAAGTCTCCTTTGAATGCTGTCTTACAATTCAGTTAATGATGGTTCATTAAGAGAGGATATGAAGGAAGACTATGTCCTTAATAAATACAGTGACTTTATTATTCTTATGTCTGGATCCACCCTGAGGTTTCACACCTTGGATTTCTGTAGCTACAAGTCACTCCTTAGAAAGCCACACTCCCATCTGTAGATGTTCAAAAGCTGGTAACACTAACAGGCTCCACACCAAAAAAAATCATGCTAGCTATAGTATGTGATATCAAATTTAATCTTCCAGACAAATGCAAGAGTGTTCATGGACACTTATACTGAGTTCTGCCTCTATTAAATTACCTTTCCAGAATGTAAAGCGTTTGACCAGTGCAACCTGACAAGTGCCAGATGAATGCAATAAGCTACAAGCAAAGCAGCACAGCACAACTGATAGATGTAAGTACATTGCCTTAATTGCATCACTTAGGTATTCCTTTTTTACCCACATACAGACAAAACAAGTTAAAACAGTGCTGTGCTAGACAGGGATTCAATCTCAGAAGCTGGATGCTGAGAATAAAATCAATGGTCAGTGAGAGAAAGGGCTCACTGCAGGAGGCTCAGGCTGCAGCCACCCTTCTGTAAACTACTTGGACCTGGGGCACTCTCCTTGCTTGGTGTTTGTACAGGATCCATCCCAACAGACATGGAGCCTCCTTCAAAAGATGCTACAACCCTAGAAGCCAGCAAACCACAGGACTTCCGCACAGTATTTTCAGCTCAGATAAAAGAACCTTAAAAAAGAGGCAAGAATTACTTGAATTGGCCTAACTAGACACACAAACATTTCTGAGGAAAGAGGGTTTAAAGAAGACATAATGCATAACCAACTATTTATTGGAGCTGACTTAACTCAGGTAAGATTTCCTCCTCCTCCCTTCCATATCACAGCCCAATTACAGTCACACACAAATCTGGGTTTGTAATCACTATCATCTTGCTCTTTTCCATGTTAACAGCAGCAAGGCATAAATACGGATGAACTTCCCTCAACAGTAATAATGTCAGGCATTTCCCTAAATCCCTGATATGAAGGAACATCACCCACTGTTAGATCCTCTTTATCGCACGAAGAATTTTGTGGTATCTCACCAAGAAATAGTAGTTACATGCACATGGTTTGAAAAGATTCAAAGCTTCTGCATAAATAAGCACACACATACACCCACAAGCTTAGGGAAACAATAGCTTCTTTTTCAGCAGGATCCTTTGAAAAACAATGTTTATTTCCCCTTAAATCCATGAAATTACAATCACTGATTGTCAGACCACTACAGTCTACTTAGAAAACTCTGAGAAATTTTAGCTGTTTGCAAACTAGGCTTGGAAACTTCTGAAGGCCTTTGTTAATGCCTCTCCCCGGGGAGGATGGAGGTGATGCAGAGATCCTGCCCACCATAAGAATAAATCGATATTTTAACATTCTCACTGCAATACTCTTGATCCAGACCTCACAAAGAGCCACCAGGAATGTTAGCTACAGCCTATTCTATAATTTTAAACCCATCACAGACCAAGGAAAAGCTGCATACCTGTTATTTTGGCTATTTTTTCCTGTATTTTTCTAGCATATTTCCCATGGCATCCTTGTCACTCCAGGCTTCTAAAAAAAGCAGGCAGTGATTTGCTTGACCAGATCTCAACTCCCCAGATTCCAAAATTTAACTTTCCTAGGAGTTACAATTTTTAGGGGCAAGAACTGAAGTTGTCAAGTGGCAGCAATGGGCTCTTTTTCTCCCTTCCCCTCTTCCCCCAGACAGATGCTATTCATTTAAAGCAGGTCTATACACAAGGCCATCTAATCTAATCTACCTCAGTGAGACCTGGCAGTAGCTCAACTGGAAAATAGTTCTAAAATTAATAATAAGAAGACCTTTCAGTTCAATGCCTTGGCCATCACAGACACCTAATGGTGCACTTTGCACAAGTCAGACAGTGAAGGCAGGAGGGGAACAAAGACAAGATTACAAGAGGTACAAGACAGTAGATTCCTCACTGCCATGTAAACCCAGTCCCTTTAAATGCACTTACACACCAAGCAGACGATTTTATTTCACAATACATTCTCTTTCTGTGGCTTAAGACAATCCAGTGGGAGTAAAGGCTCCTTTTCCACTCTATGTATACAGATAAAAAATGACTTGAGGCTTGTCCAGGGACTGTGAGACTGAGGTGACCACTTCTGGACCCCAGCACTTCCTACTAAGTAGGGAGAAAATGAATATCTTAATTTGTTAAGTTCCAATTAATTATAATTCAATTTGGCAAGCCCTAATACAAGAAAATGTCTTTACTTTCCCCATCTTGTAAGTTTTTAGAAGAATGTGGGACTGTATGATTGATGGAAGCTTCCAAGCTGAAGTAGTGGATACTATAACATTTTCCTTTGATAAATTCTTTCCCCCGTGTGAAAACGCTGGTTTTAATGAAATGAAATAGCCTTAATTGGTTGTGATGGGAAGTAAACCCTGAGATAAACATTGCATAAATAATTCACATCCTTCCATCTGGGGAACTTCTTCCTGAACTGCAAAGTGTCTGCAATCTGAAATGCAATACACATTATTTTAGCAGCAGACTTCTTCCAATACACTGCATCTGGAGTGGAGAGCATCTGCTATTCTGGAGTTGAGAGCATATTTTAAGACATAGTTTTATAAAGTTCTTTCTCATTCCAGACTAGAACATTTTCTCCCAACACACGGTCTTGCACAGAACTAGTCTCTGCTGTAACTGGATTTAACTTTAACACCTTGATCTATCTGTGGAAATTCACATTTCCCATGCTGTCCCAACTGGAATAAGTAAAACCTTCTCCTCTCTTTTCATTTACACCCTGCTGTGGCTAAAGCAGCATCTAAAAGGTATCTGGAGACAGAGCTGTAGCATTTTCCATACTGGATTATGGTGTATGATGCTCTTGTATCTGCACTTACTGCTTGTTCATTTTAAGGGTTCCATCTCCTGTCCAGGAACAGCATCAGGAGCAACATTTCCCCTAAGGACTTGCTGCCAAGAT
Organism: Brachypteracias leptosomus; assembly: GCA_013401335.1. Classification (NCBI taxonomy): domain Eukaryota; kingdom Metazoa; phylum Chordata; class Aves; order Coraciiformes; family Brachypteraciidae; genus Brachypteracias; species Brachypteracias leptosomus. The sequence goes on from VYZX01015327.1 coordinate 439,382, forward strand.
CTCAAGGTAGGCCCCCTTGTTATAACACAAAATATATGTCTCATTGCAAATTCTCTGCAGAATTTGTGGCAATTATTGCACCCTGCACAAAAAACAAGGGTGGTGGTGGCTGGGAGGGGGGAACATGGAAACACTGAAACCACAAAACTCATTTACACTATTTGATTTGATGCTATAAAATTCACCATGGAGAACATGAGCGACCACAGCTTCTATGTGGTGATCTTCTGGGTGTTCTGCAAATGAAATCTAATAGCACATCAGTGATGATATTATTTTGATCACATCTGTTATTCAGGACAGCTGCTGACTTTCCCCATGTGCCTGAAGGAAACTTGGACATTTGTGCAAGCCACTAAAAGTGACTTTTTTTGTTAAAAGATATTATTTGGGAAGGATCACAACCTCTGATGAAAATAGTGTTGATTTAACACATGAAACAAAAATCCTCCAAAGTGAAAATATACTATCATCTTTTTTTTTTCCAAGTATATACACATTGAAATCAACAATAATATTCTTAAAAAGGGAAACTGCTAGAGAAGAGACATCCTTATTTTTTCTGCCTATTATACAAAATAAATATGGAAGCATAATGAAAGAATATATTCTGCTTGCTTGTGTTCATTGTCACGATTTTTATAGGATGAAATCAAACAGACAATGGAAATGAGTTTTGCAGTTTCACTATGCCTTCTGGTTATCAAGTGATAAGTTCTAGCTGATGACCATTTTTTTTTTTCCCCTCTTTTAATGCAGACTCCAAAATAAACAATTCCAACACACGGGCTGAAACTTTAAAAAATAGATTTTCTTCTCTGCAAAAGCTTAGAGATGATCTCCCTGACAGAAGAGGGTAGGATGGAATTTTAGCAAAGGATTCAGTCGGATTGTTGCCTTTTCATACAGCAAAGCACAAGAAACTCCCCCGGGACTGGACTCAAACGGCACTTTACTAAGTCTGCCCCTTCCCACTCTCAAGTCTGCTCCACTTAAACGGTTTCTCCAGGTTTGGGTAGCCCTTAAACCTGAGAAGTGCTACTAGATGACTCACAAATCATTTAACAGGATTCTGCTCTGCTTCCAGGGAGTCACGAGCAACGCTTGCAGCTTTTTATACCTATCAAAGAGCATCAGAAGGGTGCTGAGATTCTCTACCCGTGGAAGGACTAAAAAAGCCACCAGGGACTGGACATGCCAGGCTTTTGGCTGCCTGCTCTCACTGAAGCCCATGGAGAAAGGCACCTAAAATACCTGAACCTTTCACCTGTCACTCCATGTAATTAGCAAAAAGCAGCCTCAATTAATCTTTTGTTTTTTTCTATTACTATCATGCAACATGGGAAAGGGGGAAAGATAGGAAAATGTGATTTCTAAACCACAACAGTGAGTCAGGGTGACTCAGAACAAGTACTAATTAAAAACCAGCAAGTCCATGTTTTGAAACTGCCTCGATTCCACTTGGCAACATCCCTATTAAAACAGCTTGCCATGAGAGGATGTGTGCAGAGTCTCTTTTAAGTTTCTTCATTCTCAAAACCTAATTCTTCAACACTCAGAGATGCTCAGCAGTTGCAAAAGAAAAGAAAAAAATAGAAAGCAAAAAGAAAGCCTTCAATACTCAGAGTAATTTTGCAGAAAATCCTCAAACCACAGAAAAACAATTGCTTAGAACTTACATTTAATGTTAAGGGCTATTCAGGAAATACAAAATGGGTTTTTTTAAATGTTTAACCATATAAACAGCGACTGAGAAAGCATTTCTTATTAAGCATTTTTATGGTTACAGCTACTCTTCTGCTGAAAAAGCAACTACTTATAAAAATAAAGCTAATATTTATGGGCACTATAGCTCAGGAAGGGACCACTTTTATAAGACATTTACTGCGGCAGCCATCGCAACTGAATCACGTTATTGCACAAAAATGAGGGGTGGTTTTTTTTTTAAACCCAGGCTAACACTTAACAACTTTAAGTAAATGATAACATATGAAATTAACTTTCAGCAGTGCTAAAAAACAGAATAGCAAGGACGAAATCTGCAAGCTGATCATCATCCTCCCACCATGTAAGTGCCTGCAATGGGACCAAGAAGGAGGGAACATTGTGACCACCACAAAAGTGGATAATTTACAGAGCTGTGCAGCCCATTAAATTACTGTGAACAGGCCACTTCTCCTTAAGTGGCTGCAACCCCGGGGAGTTCAAAACTCCCCTCCTCATTACTCTCCCCCAGCATCAACACTGGATACAACACATCTTGGTTTACAACCATGGTGAAGTCTGCAGGAGAAAACGCACGGTCCCTGTTCTCTAGTTCTGTCCTGGTGTTGTTCTCCTCTCCTTGGTAACTGCCAGCAGCCTCATTTGTGAAAACTTCTGTTCTACAGCAACTCATTAGAGAAAGACCTAATTACAGAAGTAGGGAGTTACCCTCCCAGACCTGGATGACATGATCTTTAAAGCACAAGTTCAAGGTCATCCTTTAATTCGCCCAAAGTCCCCAAGATGATTATTTTACAACGCATGCACTAATCAAAGCCATGCTTTAGGATTTGGCAGACAAGCTGTTCTGTCTATCAGAATAACTCACAGATGGTATGTATGTGACACAACATATTCATCATGTTATATTCTTAGTATATGCAATTTTCCCCCTTGCTAAATTTTCCGGCATTCAGCGAGGGCTCTACAGAATCTGCTGGTGCCTTGGAAGAGACACCCTTCCAGCCTTGTTGTCTTTAAATTAACTGAATAAAGAAAGAATCTAAAGGTTGAAGAAACTCATTCTCCTGTGTAATTGTAAAACATATTGAATTTGATTTTTTTACCTTAGGTACTATTTTTTAACTTCTATTTTGTAGCTCATGTTTGTTTTCTGCTCTCCGCTCACATATTGTACTTTCTTTTTCACTTGATGTGTGCCATATTGTTTTAGCTTTTGCTCTTACTTCTGCTTATTTATGATCCTTTTCCGACCAAAATCTCAGTAAGATTTGCTTTAGGGGCATTTTTTTATCTTTTTTTCCAGGTAGTTGCATGCATAAGCGAACCATTAAAATTGAATCAGTTCAGTGAATCAAACTGAATGACAACAAACTAAAATGAGCAGAAACATGCCTAAAGCAACAAGCTGATTACTTATTTTACTTATTTGTAATGTTGCTTTCTTTTTTTCCCCTCTCCTCTAGTTCTTCTGATGAAACACAGAACCACATTTTTTTTCCTTAAAATACAGGGATGAGTTTTTAATCCTGAATGCCCTATAGATTTTATAATATAAAGGGGAAGCTGTAGCCATGCAAGGCCCAGCAGCCTATTTTCAAGCTCATCATCTGGAGGAGTTAACCACCAAGCACGGGCAAGAGTTCATGAAAATAAACTTCCCGCTCCCAATTTCTCCTGCTCCTATTACATCTGCCTGTCATTTACTCCCACTTGGCTTGTGTTTTAGAGCCTGAAGAAGAAAAGTCACCTCTACCACTGATCTTTGTTTTTTAAAGTGTGCTGGCTTGGATTAGTGCTTGTTAAAATGAGGACGGGAGTTGAGAGAAAAAAAATAATGGAAAATTAGGTTCCCTGCCTTGGAAAGAGCAAACCCACAGCCAGCAACCAACCTACTCCACTCTCTGTTACAGAATGATAAATGTCACTGCCACGGTCAGAATTTTTCAGTGGTTTTCAGTGTTTTAGCTTTTATGCTGAAAGCCAAAACATTAATAAAGCAATTGGAGTAGTAGGCATATAAGTCCATGAATGTCAGTAGCAAGGTTTCACATATGTCACTTTGTAGTAATAAAAGACTTCATATATAGTGCTAGGACTGGATGGTACTATTTTTATTTTGTATACGAGGAACTAAGGACAGGAATGCAAGCGAATGGAGGAGAAAAATGAAGGCAATTCCAATTAATCATTTCTCCTAGTGACATTTTAATGCATTATTGTTACAATTATTCTAAAATGTCCTCAAAGGATCATCACACCAGCTTTTTCAAACTTCATTTTTCACCGAGGGAAAAATTAACAAGCAACCTTTCTGTAAAGTTCTGATCTTGGAAGGGGTAATACCCATTCATCCCCCTCCTTCTGTGGGAAACTGGGCTACTGTATACACTGAAATATCAGGTGTGTTATGTTACAAGGGCCTCTTTTAATTTCCTTGTATTTCCACTGGCTTGAGGTTTTCCCTGCTTTGGTTTCTTTTCTTACTCAACTCTGCATTTTCAGAAACTAACTTAAAATATGGCAAGACAAAATGTATCAGCCAGGCTGTGAGGATGGAGAAGTGGTGTGGGGTTTTTTAAGCTATAAAGTTACTTTAATATTTTTTTTCCATTTTACAACATATGAGTAAAATAACCTCTTCTGTCTCAGCATAATTAGTTCCCCAGTCCTGGCATGCCTCAGAGCCTCATGTTGTTTGGGGTGCTGTTTGCCAGGGAACACTTAATATTCTCATCTATCACATGAATCAATAAAACGCAACCCTGTTTTTCACAAGGTGGCAGTGTATTAGGAAGAGTCATATGGGCTGAGTTAATTTAAAAGTAATAGACTGAAATTGTCCACATTACTTTTATTGAACTGACAGAGCAGGTCCAGCGCTGCTAAGAAATTAATCCCATTTCATGGAATCACAGAGCAAGGCTGTAAAAGTTACTGGTTTATCTTAAAAAATCATAAAAAAAAATTAAACTCGCACTCTGATTTTTACTTCCAGAATATGGGCATTTTTCAAAAGACACTACTCAAGGAAATGAATATGAGAATTAGAGCTAAGCCAAATCAACCATATAGCCATTGGGTTAAAGTCACATTCATTAGACATAAAAAATCTCCCTGCTGATCACCAAAAAGTAGTAGCCTGAAAATTTTCTTCAGGCACCTTCAATGTGTGAAAACAAGAAGTGAAGTTCCTATGAACTCCCTTAATTCTCAGTGGAAGGAGAGGGCCCCTTGGGATTCGTAGAATCATAGAATCATCAGAGTTGGAAGGGACCTCAAAGATCATCTAGTTCCAACCCCCCTGCCATGGGCAGGGACACCTCCCACTAGAGGCAGGTTACTCAGAGCCCCATCCAGCCTGGCCTTCAAGATTTCCAGAAATGGGGCTTCCACCACCTCTCTGGGCAACCTCAAGGTGCAAGTCAACACTGAATGAAGAGGAAAACCAGGCTGAAGAGTCCAAAATTAGGGACCTTGGTTTGCTCCACCAATCTGAGCTGGTCCTAAGAGGACAAAAAGACAGCAACAAGTTCTCCCCCAAATGGAGAGTATGCAGGATGCTCAAGAGGTATGACATGTTGGGGGCCTTCTGTCACCCACCCCAAGTTCTATTTTGCTTTGTTACCACTTTTGTGCCTTTAACACCTTTTAATGTTTTGTCCTAAACAGATTTTCACGGCGCAGGAGCCAGAGGAGGCAGAGAGCCAGAGTGCGGTGAGCACTGCAGGACAGCAGCATTATCAGGATCTGTGTCAGCAAAGCAGATTTCACCTTTGATAATACCTGTTTTATCATTACTGGACACTGGGTAGGAGGCTACCAGGCAGGAAACCTTCACTGCAGCATATGGTGATGTGCTCATTACAGCTGCATCCCCACACCCTGCCCTGAAACTCTGACCCTTGTTTTCCTGAAAGTTTAATCCTCAAATTGATAAATTTCCTCAGACGTGAAATTAAAATCTTCAGCACCAAAAATATATTTACATCCAAGGATACTTGTCATTTCTCATATCCTGCTATTTAAATCATTTGACTTTGAGTGAGATATGGGCGAAATTTAAGTTTCAGTACATTTTAGTCTCCATCATGTCAAATTTACAACCCTGGAGTAAATCACACTGCCAAGACAAATGTCTTCACTTAAATCAGATTTGTTGCTTCCTTCCATACTTCAGGACATTAATAAAATTGGAGTTCTAGCTCATAATAATAGTTTCATCCTCACGGTGCCAGGAAAACCACAAGAAGTTCACAGGAACCTTAATTCACCCTCCACATACTCACTTCTCTAGGTGAGGCAATTATGGGCCCTGATTTTTATTAGCTATGTGAATGCATGTGCATCTGACTCAGATTCTACAAGTGTATCAGCATGCACACAGCCAGCCCAGATATACTGAGATCTGCTTTAACTGTCTCCTCTAAATGCTGTTCTTATCTTCAGGCTTCCTGAAGATTGGAGGCATTAAAAACAGCAAAGCAGCTCTCTGGGAAAGGGGCAAAGGCACCTGAAAGCAAGCAAAATGGCAGGAATGTTTACAGCTCACTGAAATTACTTGAAATTTCTCCCCTAGGTAAAAGAAATTTCTAACAATTGTTTTTCCCTGTCATCTTTCCAACACTCTGTGCTCTCAAGAGAACCAAGTCCCTCTCCCATTACTGGATGTGATGCACAGTTATAGGAGCTGCTACTGACGAGGATTGCAGATCCAGTCCCTCCAGTAAATGCAAAGGAGATGAGTGTTTTATGTTTTCCCACCACAGCACCATCCTCAGGCTCCATCAGAGGCCAAGGAACATTGCTTTAGCCTTTATACAAGATTAAGAATCAGAGCACCCCCCCAGAAGCACACAGCAATGAGACAGGGGTGGCAACAAGGGTTTTAAACTGCACTCATGCAACAGCAGCTCACAGAGCTCTCCCAGCACATAAAACCCACATCACTTCAGGCCTTTTTTAGACCTCCTCATTATTCCTAAAACTAACACCAATGGGGTGAGAGAGGCAAACCTGGATTTCTAGCAGAGAATAAAGACCGTGAATGCATCTTTCTAATTGCCACCTATTGAAAGCCCCTTTGACACATGTGGCTCTGGCATTACTTATGGTTTGTCAAGAGCCCTCTGTAATGGGAGGCACATGTCAGTGGAATGTTGCTGGGAGATCCATGCGATCCAAAAGGCTTACTGCAGCATTATTACAGTAATCTTTCAGCCTGCTTTTACTCCCCAGCCTCTGCCCGCTTTAACAAAACAACCCTAAGCCTGTATTAACAACAGGCTTTAATGAAAACCATACATTTCGTGATGAGTGTTTGCTCATGCATGGGAGATTTGTTTGGAATCAGGATCACTTCTCTCTAGGAATATGACAAGAGATTAAATCATTAAAAATGTATAGTCTGTAATTAGTTTATCATTGCCAGAATCGCAGGAATATTTCCCAACATAAAACTGATGCCACCAGCAAGAGATCATTTTGAAAGATCAATGTTGCTGAGATATCAGAAAACAAAGTAATTAGGAGACAGCATGCATGCTGTTCCACTCTCTTCGTTTGGTTTGGTTGGGTTTTTACATACACACACACACATATATATATACATATATAAATATATATATACATGAACTATATAACCCCCTCCTTACAAATCCATCCGGTGATGGGACAGATTCTGTGAGCCACAGAAATGATATTAGTGATTGTCTTAACTGACACAGTGATTGAGATTATTCCAAAGCACCACCACCTCCTGAGCCCCAAGGATTTCTACTAACTGCATATTTCTGGGGAAAGCAGCACAAAGCACCACAAACAGGATCTTGGTATTAGTTAATTATGGCACTGCAATATTGTCACCGGAGGCATTTTAGAAATAAACTGCAGTACAGTGATGCTGTTTGTATTGCAATAGTTAAGGTGGTTTCAGACCATAAATTATAGACCTCATTTTTCAGGAGTTTATGACAGGACTATAAAAAAAGGAACCAGTCCTAGCCAGTTTTCTTTTATGACATAAAAAAATTAGCTATTTGAAAGCTATACATTTATGCATGAGTTCAATGGTTTCAAATTATTTTTTCCCTCCCACAGCTCCCTTGTTTCGAGCATGTACAAAGCCATGGCCACATTTGAGGGTCATTCTCCTATTCCTCCATACTGTGCCCCTTCCCCTCAGATGTAACACTGCTTAAAATCAAATTCTTTTGTTTTTCAGTGGGAATTAGCAATCTTATGTGAGTCAGCATCCCTGGACAACTCTCTGTAAGTATTTAGTAAGGAAATATTAAAGCTGTCATTTTCAATATGAGGTTCACAGACCCCTAGGGGACTAATTTAAAGGGGTCTGGAGAAGATAATTAAGAAAAGTCAGTCTACTGTCAGTAGGCTTAAACTCACGGGAAAAAGGGCCTACACTTCAGCAGAAGAATGTTTAGGGGACTCACAAATATAAAAAAAAAGAGTTCAAACCTGCACTGAAATACTAGATTAGGGTTTTTTCCAAGGAGGACATGAATTTAAAGCAGCATAGAGGGTTGATGTCAGCTTCTAGCACTGAGAATTTTATTCAAAAGCAGACGTCAGCCTCATAGGCTCAGAGCTGATAGGCAGCAGTCGTAGCAGCACGTGCCAGCAGCCTTCAAACACCACCTCTGCTTCTGAAAGGACCAGAGAATTTGCACCATACCCATCGTCCACTGCCAAGGTGACCGCTTCACCAAGCTGCTACAGAGTGCTCCACCTCCTGCTTGTATGTGTAATAAAGTGGAGGAAACGTGGCAGCTTAATGCTCTTTTTGAATTGAAATGGTTACTTTCTGCATCTTGTTTTCTTTGGAGTCACATATCAGAGGAATAAAACGTCCTCCACTTTTAATAAAACAACAAACTGTGGTGGGACAGGTTGCCTGGGAGAAATTTCTCTCTTTTTAGATACTTCCTTGCAGAAGAGAGCCAGGCTATGAACACGAATGCACAACAAAGGGGTACATGGTGCCAGAAGCTGAGATCAAGCTCTATCTGTACTAACAGTTGTTTTGATGCTTGTGGGCTTGACTTTGAGGAACTGAGGAAGTCACCATCTATCAACCTGAAAGTATTTAGAGCCACTTGCCAAGTCACTTTGCAAAGGAGACACAGGATTCTAAGTCACTTCTACATGTTTTTTTATGCCCTTCCCACTGCTCATAAATATTGCCAAAGAGCTCTACGATATTCAGTGGGAAAGCTCCAGAAATGCAAAATGTTCTATGACAATCAAGCAAGTCTTTTAGCATACAGTTTGGTTTTATAAGTGCCTTGCATGCTCATAGTGTTAAAACAGCTCTAGGCAGCAATTAGTTCATTAAAAACCAAACAGCAGGCAACAGTAAAAGCATAATCATTTTTCCTGACCCAAAAGCTGATGGCTAAAGAACACCAGTTCAGCTGGCAGCTTGGGAGCCTTTTCTCTTTACCTGGGATTAAATGCAATAGTTTTCCTTCCACAGAAAGGGAAAAATTACAGTTCCACACCTAAGTACTCCCTCAGTCATGGGCTAATCCTGGCTACCATCATATACCCACACCCAGGGGTGCAACCCAGCCAGCTTTTTATGCCCATTCTCTCAATGCAGTTTCTCCCTGTGGTGGTAAATCACTACTGAAACAGCGTCAGCCTAGGGGAATGTTGTAGCTTCACCTTGCACCAGTAAGAAACCATGCTCAATGGTCTTACTCACCCCCTCTGTCAATGGAGACCATGAAACCCCCCTAGGGATTTCTGTCTGGGCTATGCTTTCAGAATTGGGCATATGTGGTGGTGCCAGCCTTGGTGGGCACAGTGGGACACTCCTCTCCTGCCTGTTGTGCCCCTGAATTCAGCAGAGCTCTGCAAGAAAAGGTGCTTGGCAGATATTGGGGGAATCAACCTATTTTCAGAAGCCACATTGCTGCTGCTGCTCCCTCAGCTGGTTACCTGATAATAATGCCCATGTTTACGTGGGTATTTCTAACGGGAATAACTGAATCCATTACTCAACTTGTAGAAACAGTTGCAGTTTAAAAGAAAGAAAATCCACTCAGCAAGAAAATCCTCCTCCCTGTTGTGGCAAATGCACAATTCCCATTAACCCCAGAGAGAGCACACACCCTGAGAGGGGTGAACCCCTGAGTCTTTGGCTATAACAACATCCTATTGCTGCACAGAAACACAAAATTATGGAAATAATAAAACTTGGCACCCCAGGCTGACACTGAATTCTCAACTGAGACTTTCTAGATGCACAAACGTTCTTAATTTATATATAATATATATGTATGCGTATTATAAATGAGAGGATGTAGAGCAAAATCAGATAGAGATATGAGTCACAACTTCTTGAAAGGAATATGATATTTCTGTTTGAACCACACTTTAAGTACTTTAAATAGAGATACTGAAACCTCTTCAACATCATTAACCTGGATTGAAAATAATCAATAAATAATCATTTTGCATGTAAGTATGAAAGGCAAATGTCTGATACATTAATTGTGAAACCCCTTTCTGTACTAATGGTTGCCATAACCTAAGGGATCGATTCCATTATGGATATTTACACAGTGACCTATTAGGAATACACGGAAGTATCATTTTTTACATTGATTATCCATCCTTAAAACAGATAGTAATGTATACTTAAATGCATGGATTGCAAAAATAATTTTTAACCTTTATTACGTACTCTTTGTTGAAAAGGAAATCATTTGAGCATCGTGGTATGAAGGACACAATTTCAATTTATGTTTTAAGAACAGAGGATAATTATGAACGTATGGAAGAGAAAAAAAATAAATCTATTTGTAATAGCTGGGCAAGTGAGTTACCTAGAACACAAAACATCTAATCTGAACCCAAGCAAACAATACAGACATTGCTAGAGAACCAGCAAATAAATACATATTAAACTTCTACAAATTGTATTGCCTCTCAGAAATGCCTGAAGCAAAATCCTCCTTTCCGAATGGCTCCACCATAAACCAGCATAAACTCCAATAAGGCTGCCTGGTGCTGGAGGCAGTGTGTTTGTATTTGCCAGGCTTGTCCTGTGTTAGGTTTCCACAGTAAATAGCAGTGCTGCTGGGGAGATCCAACCAGGAGCCACATAAATGGCCTAAAGGTTACACAAAAATACACCTAAGTGAAATCCCCTCCAGCCCCAGCTGTCTGTCACCCCAGGGCCACACGTCTGTCTGCCTCTCCCACCCACCACCTGTGCTACCAGGGAAAGGAAAAACCTCCCCAAGTGGAGGGAACATCCATGGGTTACAGGACAGTTATAACAACAGCTCCCAGTGAGTCACTCAGAGGCTGCTCACGCCGCCGATGCTCTCCCCCTAGAAAGGGCAATGGTGATGAGCTCCATGGAGGACCTGACAATGACATTCACTGCTATCTGGGCTTATCTGGAGAAAATAGAGTTTAACCTGGGACAGCAGCTCCTTTGTGAAAGTGAGGTCTGGTCATCTCCAGGTTAGTTTTACAGATGAAGAGGAGAAATGGCTTCTTTTATTTGGCAGTAACTCTGAGTAGAGATCTTGCCAGGGAAAAAAAAAAGGAAAAATAAACTAAAGCCTCCTAGTAGGTATAAAACAAGCTGTCACTAGCTTAACCAAGCCCCAAAGAAGGTGTGTAGTCCCCGCTCTTAGCAAATTCACTTACTGATTATCAAATCAATTTAGCAATTGGCTGAAGTGCCCATCATCCTTCAAGGCCATCGCCACACCTGTCAACAAAACCCAGGCGCCGACTCCTCTCTTAAGGACATAACATGTGTCAAATTGAAGGTCCTATTCAAATCACAGCTTGCTGCCAGCTCTGATCTCCTCTTCCATCTTTCACGCCATAATCTGCTTAAAAGGAACAAAACCCACCGGTTTTGGAAGTGCTGAACTTTCCAGCCACCAGCGAGGCCAGTGGGGGTGTGGTGGGGATGGCACTGACCCCTCAGGCTGCTGCAGCAGAGCATCCCTCAATACCAACAGACAGAGGCATGAATAATTCCTCCTGGGTGCTCAGAGGGCAGCCACTGATCTTTCCAGTCTTTATCAGAAAAAGGATTTCTTTGTTGTTGATGTTGTTAGATAAATAGATCTTTTTTAATATGAGCTTTTTCCTTGCTAGAGACAGAATGTATATGTGGTGCAATCACTGAAAGAATAATGCCCTGCTGTGTGTCTCCTGCCCTTCACCACAGCACTCAAAAATAACCTTCCCGGTCCCATTTGCCCCACTGCCTGGAGCACTGCGTCCAATTCTGGAGCCCCTGTTATAAGAAAGATCTGGACATGCTGGAACGTGTCCAGAGAAGGGCCACGAGGATGATCAGAGGGCTGGAGCACCTCTCCTACGAGGACAGACTGAGAGAGTTGGGGTTGTTCAGTCTGGAGAAGAGAAGGCTCCAAGAGGACCTTATTGTAGCCTTAAGTGGGCCTACAAGAAAGCTGGGGAGGGACTTTTTAGGATGTTGGGGAGTGGTAGGACTGGGAGGAATGGATCAAAACCAGAGGTGGGTAGATTCAGGTGAGACGTTAGGAAGAAGTTCTTCCCCAGGAGGGTGGGGAGACACTGGCACAGGTTGCCCAGAGAGGTGCTGGAAGCCCCATCCCTGGACATTTTGAAGGCCAGGCTGGCTAGGGCTGTGAGCAACTGCTCTAGTGGGAGGTGTCCCTGCCCATAGCAGGAGGGTGGGAACTAGATGATCTTTAAGGTCCCTTCCAACCCTGACAATTCTATGATTCTATGATTTAAAGTCTTACCAAATGCATATATTTGGGGGAATGTGGTGAGTCCATACAGAGGAAACAGATCTAAATCTCTAATCACTGTACTTACCTACAAGGTACTTATCTGCATGAGCATTATTTCAACACAATATACACACTATTTCTGTATCCTGGAGTGTGCATTACAACCCCACTAATAATTCCCTACAACATGAAGAGATGTGGGCCAGCAAGATACATTAACAGAAAGAAGCAGCATTAGGTTTAACCCAGTGACATTTTGGCATTATTAGCCGTGCAAGAGCCCGGGCAGAATCTCAATCTACAAAATCTCAGCTATGCCCAGCTCCCCCTCCTCTCCTTACCATGAGGTCTGCAGAGCCAGCACCACAGGGGCTTTACATTAGAAATACCTCTTGCACAAAACTCCCTGCCATTGTGAGGGCTGCAAACTCTCAAACCTGGTCTGCATGAGGCCCCATTTTAATCTTTTGAGCATCCTTTCTTTTTAAAGCATAAGCAGATTAAGCTCCCTGAGCATCCTTCTTCAGCAATCACGGCAGATGCATTAAAACACAGCAAATGAAGAAGGGCTGATAAGGCTGCAATGAATGCATTATCTCCAATCCCAGATTCTATAAGTAAAGAAATGAACCTAAGAACAGACTTTAAATACTGTTTCAAGGATAAAGTATCGATGTATTGATCTGATGAGTGCTATTATCAGATGGCTATCTCTGGGTGTCAGGTGAATCCATTCAGTGCTAGAAAGACACGCCAGCTTGTCAAGGCCTGAAAATTATCCTGCCTAATTATTTCTCTCCCACTGCCCTCTTCCAGTTGCAGCTTCTGATTGCTGCCAAATTACTCCTTGCAGTGTTACCAAAAAGTTTTCCACTTCTGTCTTACTTGACCGTGATGGGATAACATCTGAACACTGCTAATAATGCAGCAGTATTACATCAAAAGATCACATGTGGATGTTTTGCTACCTCAAGTGTTAAGCAAGGCAAAGTGATTTGCTAGGAAGCTTTCTTTGAAATGAGAGCTTGCTTTTCTTCTCCAGAAAACACTAATTTCCTCTTACATGGTCTCACCTTTAAATTCTTCAGAGCTGAGCCTTCATATGTTTCATATATATTTCATATTTCTTTCCTTTCAAGTGGACCAACACAACAGCTGCTTGAGCTGCAAGCATCCAGAAATTGCTGGTTTCAGTTTCTTGAAAGACTAACTTGTAAGATCATAATCTTGTACCCTGGAAATACAGCAGCTCCCTTCCAGGCTATGCCCAGCACGGGGACACACAGCTCAGCACACTCATCCCCTCTGCTACAAAGAGAATAGGAAAGGGAACATTTTACCAGAGGTAACATAGGGAATTATCCATTTTTAGTTTTGACCAATTTGGGTCTTGGTCTTGCTACTACTAAACTGGCTGATAAACCACCATATGGTGCAGTGGGAGGGCTAACAGGCCTTTCATAAATGGTATGCCAGCAACAACAGCATGTAGCTTTCAGCATTACTTAGTAAACAGCGTGTGGTTTAACATCACTGACTGGTATGATTGAGGTGCCTACTTTGGGCATTTCCTGCAGGCAAAGGCCCCTAAAATTTTCTCCTGGTTAAACAGGAAACATGGGGAATATTAGATGAGGTGGAGGAGAAAGACATGACTATGAATTTGAGGATGGGTGACTCCATTTATGTTCGGGGAAATAATGGGTTTTACTTTTACTCTCTTGAAATTTCATCTTTTGAATGCAGCTCATTAAGTGAGCGCTCACATTCCTGCCTCTGAAACAGAATGAGACCTCTCAAGCAAAGAATTTCAAATGAATCTTTTTTAAAACCCTCCCGTTATCTCCTATCTCCTATTTTTGAGCTGGATGTAATGACATTTCTTTTTCTTACGGGATATTATGGTCCTGCCTGCTATATGCCACCACAAAATGAAATGTGTCACTCAACCCTCAGCAAGCCACCTTCTCCTCAGGAGCACGAGTCTGCCCTAAGAGAATCCAGACCCCAGGGAAAGGAGAACAGAATTTCCTGCTCAACCAAGAGTGATGAGAAACTGAAGAAAAGAGGTTTCTTCTTTTCAAATTAATTTTGTAATTCTGGCTGCTCATCTGTGGGTACTTTTGCATTTTGAAAAGTTAAATCTGCTACTCTTTGAAAACCCTTAAGCACTGCATGCAGGCATTGAGCACTGAATTTATCTTAATTGTAGACACTGCCACCCTGAAAGAATGGAAAGGGTTGGTGTAGGAATAAAAATCAACTAAAACTACCCTTACAGCAATCTAGTTAGGTAAAGTGCAAACACAAGTGGTGTTGCAGACATGAACTTCAAAACACAGAGTGCAGTTAAAAGCTCTATAAAGACCAAAATGACAAAATTCAAGAAACTTCATCAATTCAGGAAATTTAATCCTTCCTTGGCATGATCCCAAAGATCCCAAAGATCTCTCTTTCCTTCCGTACCAAGTGTGTGATAGATCTTGTGCTAATGCATATTTTTTATTCTCAAGTTACATTCCCCCCCTGGGGTGAGCAAGGTTCTCCCTCCACACTTCAATTTGGTGTCTGAGAGTCTGTTCAAAAATCAAATTTGCCCCAGTTCCAGAGAAGAATGATTTATCCTTAATTTACTAGGGAGACACTTTCAATCATCTTTTCCTTGACAATTAACAGTCCTCTCTGGAGAAACTAAAGCTCTTTTGGCAGACCAGGTGCCATTTTCTGTGCTTGAATAAACTATTACAAACTGTTACCCAATGCAGGGGGAAAAAGCTCTTTCCCACCTGGGTAACACCATTGGTAATTCTGCTGGGAGGCCAAAATTTGTATTTCTTACACATGTGTAGATCAGGAGCTATATTTTATTAAAAAATCCTTAGTGGTCAGCAGACAATGATACCCAGGCCCTCTTTGGGGGATATAATAACAAAGACTTTCCTGGCCAGGCAGTGAGGAGCTGGAGGCAGCTGCAGGTAGGAAGCAGAAGGGGCTGTGATTTCTTGGAAATCCGAGCCCGTTTTGCCTCCTCTCTGAAGCCAGGGGATAAAGGAAAGCCCCCTCTGAGGACAGCCAGCCTGGATGGTGATAGAAAAGGACATTATTGGCTTCTTGAGGCATGTGCTGAAAAGCCCAATTACTTGGAGAATATAGAATTTTGCTTATTAAGCTGAGTAGAAAAATAGGGAGCAAGAGGGGACACACGTATTGAAGCACACAACTGTTTTGCCCAAATTGGTTTTTCTTTGCAGAAAAAGGAGTGCTGAGTGTCTCAAGGCATGAGCAAACACATACCTTTTCCTCTCGTTTTCAACCACTTGATTGTTATTTCATTCCTAGCAGACAGTAAACTCTTGCTGTGTTTTAGATCCTTTTTCAACTTTAGTTAACCTTCCCATCCTGTCTGGAAATACAATGCCTGTGAACCGGGGAAATAACAGGGACTACGCTCATATTGCTGCCTGATCTCTTACATCATGTGAAGCTTTATCACAGGAGAAAACAAAGCAATTCATCCCTGCAAAGCCTGAGGTTATAGCAGCAGCAGAGCTGGATCCCAGAGCAGGAATTCCACTGGGGCAGGTGCTGCACAAACCCAGCACAGAGACGTTCTTGGCCACAAAGAGCTTTTAAACTCAGTAGAAGAGACAGCAGCAGGATACAGGTGGGAGGGCAAGAATGTAAATATGATACTCATCAGCACAGTCTGCAGTGAATGCATTTCACAGCCCGTGCCCCCCTAGAATTAAAAAGGGGAGAGGGATTTATTCTTTAAAAGAATTAATTCTTGAAAAAGAATTAGAAGACCTGAGTTATAAAACCAATTTTAATGAAAATCTTTTTGAACCCCTGAATAACCAGACAGCAAGATGCAACTTCCTTTGGGGATTACACAAGCTTTGGGTCATCACCCCTTAGAACATAGTTCTTTAACATGTGATAAAACAGGGGGAAGAAAAAAAAAGTAAAGCCTGAATAAGTGTACTGAGTTTTCTAATGCAAAAAACACGCCTGATGTAATTTATTCTTTTGGCATGAAATTATAGCAACTGTTCAGAATTCTTCAGGAAAAAGAACAAATAACCAAACCCCAAAAATGCAATCAGTAAAGCACCAGTATAATGGACAATTTAAATAATTTCCTGCTTGCTGCCTTAAATCACGATTAACATTGGTGAAATCTATTCCCACTGTTTGAGACCCAGTGAAATGACTTCCATGGGAAATACTGGCCCACAAGCTACCAATGAGCCCATTAACCACACTAAGGTTTTGTTTTCACTTTTTGTGTGCCAAGGAAACATTATCACTTCTTAACACATTTGTGCAATGTTTCTTTTTTTGCTGTTGCCAAATGTTATCTATCTTTGCTCTTTCCAGAGAGCCTGTTGGAATAACTACCAAGGGTCACAGCTCTCCAGGGGAAGACACTGCAAAGTCCCAGGACTGTTAAACCTGTCTAAGGAAAAGAGGCAGCACTGAGCACTTCTCAAACTTCAGGTGTTTTTAACCAGTGTCCCAGGACCATTGTGAACAGCCAACCTGGCCAAACATACCCAACCTGCACCCATACACGTGCTCAGAGCCCTGGGACATTTGACTGACCCTTCACTCTCCTCTCTGTACCTCACACACTTCACAGCTGTGCATTTGACTCTGAAAAAATTGTCTTCTTAGGTCTAAGTTCCCAAACTTAAAAAGATATGAGCAATTTTGGAAAATGTGGCTCCTTAAGACTGAGGTGGCTGTTTTCACTGAGAAGAATAAAATGGCCCTCTAATAGCTTCCATAGTGTTACTGAAACCCCCGTATCTAGCCATACTAAAAGAAGTTGTGCTTCTGCCCAAGATGTGTTTGCAGAGAGGGATGCTGAGATTCAGGGGACTCCTCATCTCACCTCTAACTGGGTTAGAAAGCCTCCACACACATCCTCCCTACCTGCACTCACCTCTAACCACTGCTGGGGGAAGGAGGCTGATGTGGACATAGAATGGTTTGGATTGGAAGGGACCTCCAAAGGTCAGCTAGTCCAACCCCCCTGCAATAAACAGGGACATCTCTGCCTAGGTCAGGTTGCTCAGAGCCCCATCAAGCCTGACCCCCAGGGATGGGGCCTCCACCACCTCTCTGGGCAGCCCATTCCACTGATCTATCACTCTCATATTAAAGAACTTTCTTCTACCATCCAACCTAAATCTACACTTTTCTAGCTTAAAACCATTACCCCTCCTCCTGTTGCTACTAACCTTGGACATATCAGAGAAGAGCTCCTGCTAAAGTCCCTTTGAGTCCACCAAAGTCCCAGCCTGTTCCTTACAGGGCCAAATGAAGTCACCTACTCATAATGAAACACTTCATCTTGCAGGATATGCCTGCCAGATATTCTAACACAGTGGCCACCTAACATGGTGAAGCAGCAGAGATAGTTATCACCTGCTCTCCTCTTCCTTCTCCCATAACCAAGTAACTGTTCCAGGAAAATGGAATTTAGCAAGCCCCCTTACATACTTTTCCCTTTTCTTGCCACATTCAATGCCTGCAGTGAATGCCAGGAAATCTAGTGGCTCAAGTATCCAGTAAGCTCAGCACATAAAGTTCACCTTTACAGCTGGGGAGAGACAGTCCCATTTTTCTAACTCAGACAATCCCACATTTCAGGTAACAATCCTATTGAATCTGCTACCTTTCATTAAAGGAGCTCTTATAACTCTGTCAAATTCTCCAACCTCTGTATTGATTTTTTTTCTCCTATTCAAAATAACTCTCCTTTACAACAAGAGCTGGCTGTCAGCCTCTTATCTCTTATTTTCCCCTCATCTGATCCTCCTTCTCCTTGTCAGTCTTTCTAGACTCCAATTAATCATGTAGAAAAATCAGGAATTCATGTTAAGAGGAATGTCCAATTCTTAGCTCATCATTAACATACTGTAATTGCAGTGTAGTGTTACTGCCTCCAACCTTTTCAATAAGTCAGTGGAAATCCTTTGGGGAAAGCAGGACATTCCCAGCCAACATGAAGAGTTATATCTGGTTCGTGTTACTGGATAGTTATTTCAAAATAAAACTCTGGATGCACTGCAACATTAGCAACTCACTCTAGAAATTACTGGGGCCTGGCAGGCAGCAGGAAGATGCTGCTATAAAACCAAACTGCTGCTACGTCCCTAAATTTTGTCTGGGTCTCTACAGGAACAGTCCCAAGATACACTAACCCCTCCACTAAACATATTTTAATTTCAGACCATCCTCTCATGTTTCTTCTTAATTATCACAGGGCATTCACAGAAAAGATCAGCCAGATGGAGACTAAATATTTCACTACTACAAGACGAAGCATTCTGCACTAAAATGGAACCTTGATTGCAATAAAGTCATTAATTAAAGTCTCAACTGATTCTCTTGTCAGTATAAGGGAGGCACTAAAGACAACTGTGAGGAGACAGTGTATCAGCTACACGAAGGCAAATAACACAGTAAACCAGACAGTTATAAGATGAGGTTTCACTGGCACTGCTCAGTCTTTACAGTGCAACGTGATGGAAACCCAGCCATATGCTCAATACATCCATCCATTTTATATTTTAAAATTATGACACACTGATTTCCCGACAATAAGAAACCTGAACAAGTTTTAAAAATAGTCTAGAGAGTCCTGGACTCAAATCTTATTTTACTGGAGATAAGACAGAGGAGCAATTTGGGCTTTTTAGCATCTTGTCTTTAAATTTAGGGTATTTTACAGCTATGTGGATACCAAGAGACTGTGGTGGGAGGGGAGAGAGAAGACTGTAAGAAAACAGGCTGAAAACCAAAACATGGTAAGTGTCACTTTGAAAGAACAAAAATACAAATAATAGTTAAATGTGAAAATCCCCAAGCCACCTCCTTGTCTGGATGATTAAGTCAGGGGTGCTGTAAGAGATGTAGATGGAATAAGAAGTGTATGCTAAGTTCCCTGGACACTCTACAGCACAGACAGCACGAGTATGAAGCCAAATCCTCATTCAGAGTTTCACCAGCACATCTCCCAAAGTCATTGGGAGATCTGAGTATTCGCCTATAAGTGGGGATTTGGTCCTTGGAGAGAATATAAACAGTAAAATTACTTCTGACGATCAAAATCTCTCACTGTGATATATTCCCAATGGTCTTCTTTAGGTCCCTCCATCATTTATTGACTTCTACTTTGCTGCATCCTGCCAGATGGAGGCAAGGAAAATTGAAGAGCAACGAGTAAAGGAAATAGAAGGGAATAAACCCAATGCTGGCTCCCTATCTCACAATTAGTCTTTACTTGTGCTCGAAGCCAACATGAGATCTTTGCAAAATTACAATTACCAGTTATGCTGGATTCCAGAAGCAATAAACCCAGCTGCAATACAGCAACACAGGGTGTTAGTGTGTGTCTGTATATTAAGAAAACACACTGTGATACATTCATCTTTAATGTCAAAAAGGGTGCATCAATCTAAACAGACTAAGAATAAAACCACAGAACCTAGAAGGCCCCACTTCTAACACTAAAAAGTGCCATCAACAAGTGGACAAAAGGCTGGACATATAATGTAGATGACTCTGACAGTGAGAGAAAGAAAGATTTAACATTCAGGATAAAAAAACCCCAAACATTAACTAGTCTCAGTTTATTCTCTGCAGTAAAGGTTTTTGTGCACTGAATAGCACACGTTTTTTCTACATTAATGACATTGATTGTCTTCTGTCTGTGGTAACACAAAACATCAGAATGTAAGGGGTATAATGAGAGGTAGGATAGCACACAGTGATAAACTTTGGCAAGGAGATGTGAGCATTCAAATCAGAGCAACGAGCTGCAGATCTAGAGCATGCTGCAGTTACTATGTATATTCAAAGGGAAAAGGAAGAAAATCAAAGAAGTAGCAAGAACAAAGACACCATTAGGACCTGGAAAGTCTTCTAAGAAACTCACTTAAAGAGCAGCAAGAATTGTTAATGCAAATGATTGTTTTGTAATAATAATTTGGTAAAATGAATCTATCAACGTAACGTGAAAGCTCGTTAATCAACATGAAAGGGTGTTAGCTCTTCAGTTTCTGCTGGGATGGTTTGTGGGGTTTTTATATGTTTTAATGGAGAACTCCTCAAGATCTCCAAACACATGCATGTTGGCACCTGTGTGTACACAATGACATTGCTATTGCAGAAGCCAAGCTGATGTTCCTATTACCAATTTGGCCTAGACGTTGCAAGTTTGTTCATGTAAGATTAAAGGGATGAGGTCTCTATGGCATATTACAGTATGGTCCTCGGAATAAGATTCTCATTTACTAAATAAATTACTGTATATTACTGTATAATGGTGTTCACATTATAACTGACAATTAGCGCCATTAAAGAGAAAGCTCATAAACAGCCCAAGCTCACAGCAAATTAACACAGTCATGATTAAAATCACTCTTCTGATTTCTGCTCTTCACAGAAATAATCAGCATTTTGCATAAAAATGAGTACGAAGAAGCTCAAAAAAATAAGATCCCAGTGAAGCTGGGGTGGTGGTCCCAAACTCCACCAGCACAGCACGGCCACGTCAGCTGTCTGCTGGGAGTGCTGGGTTTCCCACCTCGCAGGCCTGTGCAGATTAAAGCCCTGCAATTACTCCTCTTGGCTTTAATGAGGGGAACCTGGGTTCTCTCCTGGCCTGAGGGAAGCTCATCTTCTTTATTTTAATTTTGTCACTTCGCCATTTCAATGGTTGCATGTTCATTTATGCTGCTCCGACTTCAGAAAGAAAAAACTGAGTAATTATAGCGGAGAAGAACAATAACAAAATACAAAAGAGTCAGCAATTCATTAAAATTTAGAGAAGGCAACGTTAAAAACTTTTCTGAACCTGAAGAAAAAAGGAGAGAGACTTTCTCTAAGCTGGCACTGAGCCCACGTCCTCATTAGGATTCGTGCTCCACTCGCTCAGCAACACGCTAATGGTGTCGCTTTAATCTCTAGCATCACAGCACCAGCTCCTGGCCTCACCCACAGGATGGTGCTGAAATGGCAAGAAAGAGGGAAAAAGAAACTTCAGGCCAGTGTTGACCTGATCTGGTATCAAACTGGAACCTGACTGGATGAAAGTTTGAAGCACATGGACATCTCCGTTCATGAATGCTACTACAGAGACAGCCAAGCTTACAATGGCTTCATAAGGCTCAAGTATCACCAAGAAAAATCTAATCAATAAATAAGCAATTAAGACCATATAATGAAAGAATACCATTACATATGCCATGGTTTGAAAAGGAATCACAATATGCTATATATGCATAAAAGTACTGCAAGATAACATGCCTTTGATCCAACAGGCCTTTAAAGCAGGAAACAAAAGGATGTTCTCATATATCTTACCAACTAATTTAACATATAAATCACAAAAAAATATGATCCAGATGGGCTTCAATGAAGGAAACCAATTAACGTAGACAGCCTTACCATCTGACACATTACTTGTAATAATAAAAACCAAACAACATGGTCAAACAATAATGCTCTGTATTATATCTGACATCTCTAATTAGTTTCTGCATCCTCTTTAAGAAAAAAAAGACTACCAGCAAGTACTTTGTTTCCCAGAGGAAAAAACATCTAAACTTCATGAGCACAGAGCATAGTCTATGGATGGAGCTGATCTATCTGCGTTCCCTTGGGATGTGCTTTGGGACTAATGGATTTTGCACAGTCCACATCTGGCTGTACAATTAGAAAATGTTCCCTTTCAGCTGCTTCTTCACTGTAACCTGGAATAGCAATACCTATGTGCTCCTTAAAAGCTTCACCTACATCCACGGGCTCACAGCAATCAGAATGATTTGGGCTTTGCTTTCTGTGGAACATGATTTTGTTTTTTTCCTTTCCACAGCCTTCCTAGAAATGCCAATTCTCAAATGAAGTACAGTATTTCTGGCACAGACCTCCCAGCATCAGGCAATTAGGCTTGTATCAGACAGTTGCAAGCTGAACTACAATTAGCATTACAAATTAAAAGCTCCTTCATGCATACATGTACAGTTACTGTTTGAGAGGTCTAATCCCAACTACAAGAGCTCCCTTTGCATGTATTGACAAGAAGGTCTCAGTTTCAGCACCTTAGACCTACTGGATCCTTCAAAATCCACCTAGGAAAATCCTTCTTAGCACAACTGATATTTTGAATTCTTGGACAGGCGTAGATATCACAACAGGGAAAGGTTTGGTTTGGAAACTGCTATTTCTTTACAAAGTAGAAAAAAGGAAAGGCTGCAGGAATTCTGCTAATGCCATCATACTCAGGAAGGCCAGAGAACAGAGGTTCATGTCATTGCAATGAATAGAAATCACTTGGAAAATGACATTTTCATTATTAGGATTAACACTAAACCTATCTGATGCAGCAATTCATTTTGCACAGCATTCATAAACAAGTGACCTAAATTCAGAAAGGCAGTTTCCTTTTTCTTTTCCCAATTTTACAGTAAAAAAAAAAAAAAAAAATTAGTATTCCAACTATTGAAAAGAAAATGAAAAATATTTCAACCAGAGGAAAATTATTTCTTAGGAATTTGCTTCTTTCCAAAGTAAAATAGCTTCTATTCATCAAGCCAGGATCAAAAAGCCCTGGCATCATTAAGAAAGTGTTTGTGAAGTGGAAATACTGTTTCTAACAGAAAACAAGAGGTCTCAGGCTCCTTTACCACCTCTGCTCCCTGAAATTTCAAAAGAGGAGTTGACTGGCTGTAGACTTCCTGAGTGTTCCTTCTGCCACCCAGAAATAGGTTTACAAATACCTGTAATGCCAATTGAGACAGACAAGGCAACATGACAATGTTTGGGCCTTTGCTCCATGTGTTCAGAGGTGGTCCCTGGTGTGAAACCACAGCTACATCAAGCCAGAAGCTGTTGGAAAAGCTTGCTAAAAAGATGATAAAAAAAATTTCTGTCACACAGAACACTCAAGGTACAGATTCAGGATTGGGAGACAAAAAATAGCTTCTAATTCTTGTGTGATGGGGCAGTTGGAGGGGGGAGGTGAAAACTGGAGGTTTTGGTCATGCACCAAAACCTGTTTTGGAAGCCCTTTCCCACCTCCTGAAAAATACAACTTGGCTAAAGTCAATTATGGCAAGCTGGGGTTGAATCAGGTTCTTGCAAGACCCAGCTCAGAAGACAACCATTTCTACCCACACAGGAGCTTCCTGGACAAGCACGGCTCCCCACAACCTGCTCACATCCACACACCACACTCTGAAGGTGCTTATCTGCTCACCACCAGGCAAAGGTAATCTCAGATAACATCTGCTTTATCTCACCATGCAAAGCCTTGAATACAGAGTGAAAAGTATCAACAAACTCTACTGACACAGACAACGTTGCTTTGATGACAGTGACCTAGGACTATCAGCCACAAGCAAAGTCCCAACTGCACCAGCTCCAGAGCAGCCCAAGGTGATGGGACCTTCCCTGCCATCTAAAGGCAGGTTCTTCAGGTCAGCTGGAGATAGTTGCTCAGCCCCGTGCTCTGCCCGAGCCTAGACCTTGCTCGCTGTGGCCCAGCACTCTGCTGGGTGGCTGTCAGAGCAGGGTGGCTTGGGTCCAGCTGGCTCCTGCACAGGCAGAGCAAAGGCAGAGATCTGGGTGGACCTCCTGCTCATACAAGGCAAGGCACCATGGCTGGATGCAGGTAGAGAGAGGGAAGGCAGCACTCAAAGACAGCTGTTTCAGCACGATGGCTCCCAAACTGCTCCTATTTGTTTATAAGCACCATGGGAAAGGAAAGATCTGGAGGACAACGAGGTCACTTTGTGGCTATTTGCAAGGAGATCCTCCCACACATGGAAAGCTTATGGGAGAGAGGAGAAAAGCGGCTGTTTGCAACTCAGCCCATGGGACAGGAGAGCTGGCAAGGCGAGCTCAGAGCTGACGCTGCACAAGCACATCAGAGATGACAGATAGAGCGCTGCGAGGGCCTTGGAAGTGATCTGTGCACTGAAGGAAACATTGCCCTGTTTCACAGCCCTCTCCAACCACGGCAATACATTCTCATCCCAGTTTTTTCAGAAGAGGAGTGCGTGTCTTTCCACTCACCTCGACGGGGAACCTCTTGCCATTGATGCTGTGCTCGGAGCCGTCTGATCCGTTGCTCTGACCCCAGTGAAACTCCACTTTCTCTGCCTTGAATCTGCCCGGCAACCCGGCGCCGCTGACAAAGTAATCATCCTTCAGCAGGATAGCAACTGCACACACATAACAGGGAGAAAGGCCTTCTTAGCACAGCTTTTCTCAAGCATTTTTACAGTTTTTTGCTCATTATATTAGAATACTTCTTCTAATGCAAATAAAATGTCTGGTCATCGTTTTCCTTTTTGGAGGGATTGGGTTTTTTTTTAAAAAAAAAAGTCTACAAGTAATGCTGGCTAATTATGGAAGTGATTAGGAAGTTAGACTGCAGCAAATCTCACAAGTCTCAATTTCTCAAGGACTTTTTGCCCTCCTTGCTGGGCTTTGATTAAAATTTAAATGGCAAACTTCATCAAAACCTGTTTTATGTGGTTTCAGAGAGTAGTGGCTGACCACGTGCCCTGGCCTTACAAAGCCCTGAGGGTCTGTAGATCACAAGTTAGGGAAAGAATCAACTGTTTGTTGCATTTCCTCAATTTTGGGGTATGTGTGTGTAAAACCCTTGTGCCCTGTCCCACCTCTACACTGGACCTGGTGGGTCCTTTCCTCAGACTCCCTGCTTCTCCTTTCTGTAAACAGGGAGAATAACAATAATGTTTTGAGAACCACTCATAAGATGACCTCTCTAAGAACTGGATTTTATTACAGTAACTCTGGCATTATTATTATTATTATGTGATTCAGTAAGGGTCAAGAGGATCTTCTTTATATTTTCTTTTCATTTCCCAAACCCTTTGTATTTTATGTAACAATAAAAGCTCTGTGTCCAAACAGAGGGCAAAAGCACATGGTGGAAGCTGGTAGACATAACAGGGGAGGTGGTATCTATGGTCCAACCAAGAATGGAATCCAACTTTCAAAAAATTGCTGTCTGCTGCTCTCACTGCAAAATCACCTGTCTAACATTTTTAATACACAAGATTCCTAAAAATGACTCCATACAAAATCCTTTCTTCTCATTCATTACAAAATTATCGCTTCAAAACAGAACTAAAATTAGGATTGTGTTCTTGTAAAAGCCACTGCAGACCTCCACTTGCCGTGCCCAGAATCCTGGGATTAAAGGTTTTTGTGTTGGTTTGGGGGCTTTTTTTTTTTAATGGGAACAGCATAACCCACAAGGATTTCTCTGTGTTCTCAAGCCAACTGTGCCATCACAATGGGAACATTAATATAAATCCAATTTTATTACGTAAGGATTTTATTCGCTGCTGAAAAACCAAAAAAGTTACTTGTGAAATAAAAATTATTTCTCTGTGGATGAATTGGTGGCAGGCTTGGCTGGGGGCCAGGATTTCTGCCCCACCAGGGCTGCCCTCCCATCCTTCCAGACAGTCCCAGTTGGCTCCAGCAGACTCACCTCGGGTGCAATTGTGCAATTTAGATCTGCCTCAAATTTAAATTGTTTATATTAAAACCATCTAAATGTTAAATTGAATAATGTTCAGATGTTTCTGAATTGTGCCAGAGACATCACGGGGCTATTTCAGCACTCCCTCTGCAGCAAAGTGTTTGTGTAGGAAGATGGGTTGTGCAGGACTGGCTATAGGACACTGCCTGTGTCAGCCAGGGTATTACTGGTGGTCACTGGCTTCTTCCACCACATCTGTGAAATTTAAGTGAGAGAAAACACCACTACCCTCTTCCTCCCTGGAAAAAATTCTCAGTGAGTTCAGCAGTATTTTAAATACTGAAAATCTCACTCAATTAGTTATAAATTCCATAGATAAAATTGTAGGAGATGAAGGATACAGCAAAGCAGATTTGTGTGCATCTGTTAAAAACCTCTGTGGGGATTCAGTTGCATCTAATAAATATTTGATAGTTCCTAAATCATTTATGGCTCTGTCAGGGGTCATTTTACTTGTTTTAGATGAATAATTAAACGGATAATTAGGAGGATGTACAATCTGAAATGTTCATCTAATTGTTCATTTTACAGTATTTCTTACACTGCTGAGCTGTACGACACATGTTCCCATCACCTTCCTATCTCAGCAGCATTCCCTTACTGCCAGAGGTTTGGGGGCTTTTCTTCCTTCCATGTGACCTCTGGTATTCAGGACTGGAATAATCAAATATCACCCTACCAGGCTTCAGGAGCTGCTGCTTTTATCCAGTGATTTCTGTAGGGTGCACAGCAAGGAATCAACCCCCAAAACCCACTGATTTAAAACAGTATATAATTGAGATTACAAAACCAATGGAGATGGTGGCACTGCCACCAGGACCACAATTGCACCATGTCATTTGCAGGATCAGAACTGAAGCTGTAAGCTCATCATCCTCATGAGAGCAAGAATGAACCTGGATACAAGCAGCTCTTCTCCTGCCTCAACACAGAGGCTCCCATGTCTGGACCAAAGTGACTGATACACATCGTGTTAGAAAAGGACTTAAAAACACAGCTCTGGCAGGAATTTTAGTAGGTTTCTCTAAATGCAGAGAGTTTGTAGAAGTTCTCAGTGATCTAAAAAGGGGTAAAGTGGCAATGTGTGTGTAATGCTGGTGAGGGCACTCCTCCCCAAGGGCACTCTTCCCACAGGGCAGGTTGAGCTCAAAGAGGCCTCCTCAGCCTCAGGCCCGGCTGACACCAGCTAACACTTAATTATAAGGTGGCACAAATGACAACAACTAATGTAAATATAACTATGAAACGTGCTCATACTCTCCAAGTGATCTTTACACTTGGGAACCAGCTACTATGGTGATGAAATTGAACCCGCATGAGTGCCTTGGCCAGTGTAATCATGCACAAAAGCATTTCTAGTTGAGACAGGGGCTTAATGAAGCCATTTCTGTTTTCTGAATGAAATGCAGCTTTCTGTACATTGTCTGCCCTTTACCTGATATGGGGGTGAGAAACAAGAAAGAGCACAACAAATCAAACGAGCAATAACCTCTTAACCTTTTAACATTTCAGAGCATAAAAATAACTAATTGTTCTACCCTAAAAAAAAATTACTAGGTCCAATAGCAATAACAATAGCCTACATAACATGTTTCCTGCCAGTTAACAAGCACCAAGGCTCAGGGGCCTTTGGCTTTCCCTCAGACCCCTGTCTCTTTTAACCAGTCATTAATTGCTGAGAAATGCCCTCTACATCCGTCACCGTTGCTTAAACAGATCTTTAGTTTACTGTCTGTGTCAGTCTGCAATATGAAGGTCTCATGTGGCCATCTGCTCCCAGACTCTGCTGCCAAAATCCATCACAATTTATGGCACAACCTGCCTCTGTGTTCTACCCACAAGCCAAAACATCCTACTTAGTTTGCTGCTCTACCATTTACCACCTTGCAAATTAATCCCAGGCAAGTTTCTTCAAAAGGTCAGGAAACCAGGAAAAGGGATGGGACTTGATAAAATGAGGGAGGAGTTCAGATCTCAGCAGAAGAAATCAGGGATGACAGCGAGGCAAAGAGAGTCTTCATGTTACCAGTAAAAGGCCGTAAGTTACCAAGAGAAGTGACAGTAACTGTTGCTCTGCGAAGCAATAACTTGTCAGCAAAAATCCATACCCCAATGGGTGAGGAAATCAAATATAGCAGCAGTGCTAAAATCACCCAGCAGAGAAGACTGAAGATCCAGCTTTCATTGCCAACTGCGTGGAGACTGGAAAATTTGCTGGCACGTTTTGGTTCAACATGGTTTCCTATTATATGTGCAGCAATATGTTCCTATTACACGTACAGGATTGCATTAGCATCTTTCTTAGAAGAACAGCACCATCATATTTTGTGGTATTTCTAATTACACTTTTTGCTGGTTACTACAAACAGCCCTCTGTGACTAAAAGGGCAGGGTGCATAACATGAAGAGATTAATTAAGCACCAAATTTCCATAGCGTTCAACTTTATCTGAACCTCGTGTGCTACAAAGGGCAAAGTCAGGATTTCAAAGGGAGCAGGAGCATTTCTTAGTAAAGCTGGAAAAAAAACCCCCTCAGTAATGCATCAAAACCCCAAGCTATGCTTGGTGGTGGTTTATGTTAACTGGATTTGCTTAGCAGTGAAAGAAAACAGGATCATAGCCTGTCACTCCACCTCGTCTGAGAGGCAACAACTCCCAACTCCTGCTAAGATCCTGAATTGCTGGAACTGGATCTGAAGCACTCGCTGGACTCCAGGTTGTGGCTCAGCTCCAAAGCCCCCCTGGAAGCAGAGGGTGTATCTGAGGTCATGCTGTGTGCACAGCTGTGTTGCAAGCTCCTGGAGCAGGTACCTGCCCTGGGTTCTGCTGGCAGACCTCTGGGTAGGGCCACGTTACATAAAGCACTATGGAGATGCATGTTGAATGTTAATAAAGATAAAAATACACTTCCAATAAATAAAATTGAATTAATTAGTGGTTTAATCCAATTCCCTAAAAATATTTGACCTTGTCGAATGAAGAGGGTGGCCTTATAATTTCTGCTTTTTACATTTTTAGAATTAAAGAGTAATCAAATGCAGGAGGCTTTGCATATAAATCAACCTTGACCTTTTGGTGAACTGTTTTGGTAAAAATAAGCAGAACTCTGACTGTTCTTTTCTCTAAAAGCCAGAACAGACAGAGCAGAAGAGGATTCGGTTCAGTGAAGAACATAGTGCTATAATCATATCAGAAACACATTAATAAGCCCCCACTACTGTGAGCAGTTATTGCTCTTTCTTCTCTGAAATCTTCCCATTTCTAAGAATTCCCCTTTTCTTCCTCCTGAGCCTTGCATCTCAGCATTCTTTTGGATTAGATGTTACAGCCTCCCAAAGCTGATAATTCAAGGTTACACCTTGAAACTCTTATACAGCCTTTTATTCTGAGGAACAACTGACTACCAGGAGAATTATTTTATACTGAGAATCTAAAAAAAAAAAAAAAATCCCTTTAAAAAACCCCCTTAAAATCAATCTGCAGAACTAGCTTTGCACAGAATGCAGAGGCAGAGATAGGTGGCTGCTGCTGCAAAATTATATTTAAAAAAAAAAAAAGCAAAAGCAGGAAAAGCCAAACAACAGAACAATGAAAAAGGAGGAGGGTAGAACATGGCTTGAATTTTTAATTGACCGCAGGCAGGCTATGGAGACAAACAGAAAAGAACATACCCGTTTTTCCTGTGTTTTTCATCCAAGTCTTGTTTGAAGATTCATTGTCAAACCCATCAAGCTGCAATTCTTGATACTCATCTCCTACATGAGCCTGATGGTCTACGATGTCTATGGGAGACTGGTGAGACCCTCCACACTTCTCACTGGAAGTAACCCAGTGCTCGGGACCATAGTTACCTGTTGAAAAACACAAATGCCAATTAACATTGCAGGGGCTCAGTAGTTCTGGATAACTCTTAAGTAAGAGGATGAAGCACTTAAGCTCCCCAGGTAACTCTCCCACAGTTACACATTTGAAAGAGGTTAAGGCTTGCAAACTTAGGAGGAGATTGAAATCCATTCGTTTTGCCCAGGACTCCAACTTTGCCTCTAGCAGGAATGAACAATGGCCTTTTCTTTTCAATTACTGTTTTATAAAACCAGCTGTAATTCCCAAATTCCCCTCGTGCGTATGTTATCAATTAGAATGGTGCTACAGGAACTTTCTTAAAGCTTTAGCCTTAATATATTACTATGTAGTTTATCTGTTCACATGAGACAAATAATGTAAGAGCTCCCCATTAGCCTGTGTTTGTGCAATACTCTGCTTAGATAATGTGATCTTTATTAATGATCTCATTTCTTTTGGAGGGTTTGAAGCAAGAAAAGATAAAAAGACAGAATTAAGCTAAATTAGTAAATTTAAAGAAGACAACAAAGGAAAAAAAATTACTCTGGATGGAGGAAGTAAAGAGGACAATGACCTCTCAGGAAAATACTGTCACTTTCTTTTGCTGCTCTTCTTACGTGAGTTTTCCCTTTTCCTTATTAGCACAATCTGTTCTCACCTGATGCAAACTACTCTCTCAAAACAAGTCAAGCCAAATATTAGCAGTTAATGAGAAGCTCCAAGGACTGATGGGCAGTGTCTTGCACACGTGGCTGTACCTGGGCACATCAGAGCCATCTGTGTTCCATGACAGCTTGCCAAAAGCAGGCTCAGAGCCTAATACTGTCACCTCTCCTCCCCTACACACCCTTCCACTCTCTTTTTTTATCTTCAAAAAATGGCAGGGAGGAGTTTAAGTCCTGGAAAGCGAAACAAGCTTCTCCATTTTGTGAGTCCATCACTAGCCACTGTTCAAGGTCAGGAAGAGAAAAGGATTCTCCAGCTGAGAAGAGAAATGACACCAGCAAGCTCCATGCCCAGCACGTCAGGGTCCTCACAGGCTCAGCAGATCACTTTGAAGTATTTTTCAGTAATTTAAGATACTTGCTGTTCCCACAGCTGTCCACCTAGCTCTCAAGGCACAGGAGGAGGAGTGAATCCTGCTCCTGTTCTGGAGCTTCTGTCAGCTCCAGATTACTTTATGGTGTATTAAAGAGTCCTCAACCCTCAAATAATTTAACTAAACTTCACAACAGGATTGGACCAGCACTGCTGCTGGGAGAAGAAAAGCAGCAATGGTGGTGGAGCTGCAAGAGGCAGTGTCACAAACCACACTAAATCTGCCAGAGGTTGTCTGCTACAACCCTAACTCACCATGCAAACAGTCAATAAAAGTAATATGTAAAAAGTTTCAGGCAAAGACCTTGTCATCCCCACCATACACCAGCTCTAGATGCACTATAACACCAGGGACCCTCAGCAGCACACATAGGAGGATCTCCAGTGAAATTCAAATTTTCTTATGACCTCCCTCTTCAGCTCTTAAATTGTATTAACAGAGACTAAGAGATTATCTTCCTATGAGTGCAAACAGTGGTTTAAGCTCCTGAAATAGCAGCACAGAGTTCTTGTAAAGCCCTTTTCGCTCGCAGTTCTTCAAGTGCTTTACAGCAGGGATCAGCAACATTATTCTCATGTAAAGACAGGGAAATTGATGGGCTGAGAAGGGAAGCAATTTGCCCAAGCTCATCTACCAAAACCAAGTTAGAACCCAGAGGTGAACTCTGCTCTCCTGAGACCCTTGATGTCACACCTGTATGGTACCTCAGAACCCCACAGTC
This sequence comes from Brachypteracias leptosomus, assembly GCA_013401335.1. Taxonomy (NCBI): domain Eukaryota; kingdom Metazoa; phylum Chordata; class Aves; order Coraciiformes; family Brachypteraciidae; genus Brachypteracias; species Brachypteracias leptosomus. The sequence goes on from VYZX01015327.1 coordinate 471,140, forward strand.
AGCACATCAATTCAACAGGAGACAGCAGTAAATGATGCACCCATATGCATTTATTACCCTTCCATCTCAGCAGCAGATGTAAATTCAATTAGTGCCACCCAGCACTAAACCCTGCAGTTGTGAAGGCCACTTTCTTTAGCCCCTGGGTTTTAATCTGCCTAGTTGCAAAATGCATCCTTCCTATCTTCCCCTGGGCTAACGAAGGACACTTAATAGCAAGATTTTGTGCCACACTCCTCACATGAAAATGCCTTATGGTAACCAAAACAACAACAGGGAAGCATTTTACTTTCAACTACAATTAGCTGAAATTGCAACATCCTTTAAAAATCATTCACATCATCTGCCCAGGTTTAAAATCGGTTTCGTTTCTCTCATGCTTCAACTTGTATTGTCAGCATAAGCCACTTCCAGTTAATTTCCCAACGTGCCACAACCAAGGAGAACAGAATTATTAAACATCCTACATAGGGAAAACCAGATGTGTTCCAAACACAGGTATTTATTTTTTTTCCCTGAATCAGGATGCTCTTAGTAATTGGTTTGCAGTGAATTAATTGGCAATTCAGATTTTTCATATAACCTTGCACATACTCCATGAAATCTGGGAATTTGCTTTCAAATGTTCAGTACTCCACATAATCATCAAACCTGCCAGCTCTTGGGTTTTGGCTTTGTTATAAACATGGGGTGAGCTTTTCAAAGGCACTCTGCTCACAGAGGCTATCACAGTGGTTTCAGCTGTGCATTCAAAAGGAGCTCTGCACTCAAATTTTTCTTTTTCAAGTATTTTGGTGTCAATGGGGGGATTTTTTTTTATTTTTTTTAGTAGGCAGATTTATTTTAACAGACACTGTAGGGTTCCTTCCATGCATCTTGTCACAAAGCCTTTTTTTTTTCCAAGTATAGCCAGCTCTCAATCAATCTGCAGTGAAAATTCTCTTGTCAAAATGAATAAAATAAGCCATATGGGTAAACAAGCAAGCAAACCAACCACCATGGTGAATTAAAACCTCAAGTGACTTAGGTACCAGGATTGACTCTCACTGAAATGTCATTTTTAAAAACATTAATTATTTTTTTTTAAAAAAAATAATTCAACTTGTTTGGATTAATCTGACAGCAACACATCTCTTTCTATAAATACAGTAGTTTCTCTTGCTTCTAAATCTATAATTGAGCAAAAAAAAGCCTAGCAGTATCTGCTCTCCTCATGTGATAGTTTTCATGGGTAAATTGTTTCTGTACTGATGCTGAATTATTAAATAAAAATCTGATGCAATGAAACTTTCTCAGCAATTCAAACCCTCAACTTAGTGCTGGTGCTATGACTCCAAGTCCTGACATCCCAGTCATAAGGCTAAGCTCTGATTTAGAGGTTCAGGACCTGCTAGTTCAAATCAGCAGAGGATTTTTATAAACGGTTGGGTTTTCCATTAATTTCTTTCAGAAGTTTTTGATATGCAAATTCTTACATGCAATATGACCTGCACCATTATGGCAGCAATTCTAGACAGAAATAGAGGCCATGACCCCAACATCTCCATCGCAGCAGCGCAGGATTGGGGCCATCCCAGCCTTAACAATTAGTGTGACAAGGAGGAGGTGGGCTAGGGAGTGAGCATAAAACTTTTTGAGAGGGAAGTAAATAAATTATAGCCCCTACCCAGGAAAAAATAAGCCCAACAACCTATAAAATGTAATCAAGAGTAGTGCAGTGGGATCCATTTATTCCCCAGTAGCCCTCAGAAGGTTTAGGCCTAACTGGCTGCTTTTTTTCCATGGACATTCAAGTGTAGTTTTAATTGAAACTGATCTTCCACTGCGGATTTCAAATTAATTCTTCTTCCAAGTGTCTCATGCTCCAGACATCCTTGCCTTGCAAAAACCCCTATATCATTAGAGGAGGAAATAGAATACTTTTTCTAAGCTTGCAGGTATTGATTACCTATTCCTTCCATCAAAGCACAATTGCCATTCTGCACTGTATAAATCTCTTCAGCGTTAGACACTTATAAAGTACTGAGAATTATACCATTAATCATTTGCAGTTACACCTGTCTTGCTTTATTGAATTCTTTGTTTTTTAGAACTTTAAATAAATGCTTTTAAATAAAAACATGACACTAAATAAAGACTCTGTTTCACTTAAACCTAGTGAAAAAAAAATTAAAAAAAAAAATCTCTTCATTCTGTGTGTGACATTTACCCATCTGAAGGAGAGTAACTTGTGGCTATTTGGATTTCATTTTTCCAACAGCAAGCATCATGGTTTTAGCCAAATAAAATTTGGAATTAATTTGAATTGGCCTTTAAGGGCTGACAAATAATTTGATTTTCAAAAACCCAAACAAGTTAAGAGCCCTCACCTGTGTTAATAAATAACACACATTTCCTCTGAGATGGTGGGACAAGCAAAGGTGAACATCGTAGAGCTCCATCCTGGAGTATTTGATGCAAGAGAAGCACAGGAACAGAATGGGCTGATGACACTGGGCACCTTCAGAGCCTGAAGTCGGTGTCCTGCCTCCAGAAAATCATGTGCTCAGGTCCACTGGGGAAGAAGGGCTGGATTTACCCCCCAGGGCAACCAAATGCATGGCAGCAAGATGAGATAGAGACTGGAGAACACCTGAGTGATGGGATGGGGGCTAAGGAAAGGAGTGAAGAAAGGTAAATTGGCCACAGTGATCCCCCTGAGCCTTGCAGAGAAGCAGCCACCTTCTCCCAGCTGCCTCAGGGTGTTTTCTCACCCTGTCCCACCACGCAGAGCTACATGGACATCTGCTCTGCTCCCTGGCTTGGGCTGGTACAAAGGATGGAGCACCTCAGGGGTTGGAACTAGATGATCTTTAAGGTCCCTTCCAACCCTGACAATTCTATGATTCTCCACTGCAGCCCCAGTTAACTCCAGCCCCACATCCACTTGTGGCTGAGGGAGGTGAAGAGCCCATCGATCTCCTGGGGCTGGCAGTCTCCCCAGCTCACTCTGGATTGCAGCCAGGTCTCTGGGGACTTGACCTCATCTCCACTGAAATCAGGGGCAAAAGGGTTGCTGGATTCCAAGGTATGAAAAGCAGAGCTGGGGCAGGAACCTCAGCAACACCAGGGTCTCTTACAGATGATGTTCAAACACCACAGAATGCCAGAGATGTTATCACCCACTCTCACTGAAATTACTTGATGCCTCCTAGATGGATTCTGCATCCTTTTCTCATGCAAAATCTTTCTGTCAATGACTGCAGTATCTTTAATAGTTTTTTAATACACAGGCTGCTCTTTAAATAGAATCCAAGATTACTTTTTTTCCTCCTTTCTAATGTAGAACCAAAACAATGAGCAGTCTTCATTAATGAAAACCCATTAAAAGAGCGTATTCCACAAAAATCTAATTATAGCTTGTAAAAAGGCTTCCACCTTAAAAAAAAAATCAAATATATTTATTTTTCTTCAACAATCTTTTGGTTTGAAATATCTCTTATTAAAACCACTGGCATTTCCTTGATTTTAAATATTTTTCCAATTAATGGATCAGCTACTCTGCCACAGACTGGGGTGTAACACATAAGCCTTTACACAACATCCCCATATAGCTGAATAGACATGAAAAATTTTTGGTAATGTGATTTTGTTCATTCATTTACAAGTTGGGAAAGAGGTGGAGATATCAATACTTGTTTTTAACATTTTCACAAAAATTTGACTTTAAAGTCCAGGCCTCATATGCAAAGAAGTAGTTTAGGGGTATTAACTTGGAGGTTTTTTATCATTGTTCTTATTATTGTTTTATTAACAAAACTATCTCAGACATTTCTTTGTCTGCATTTGATGCATCTTAACTTTTCATTTTTGAATGAAAAATGTAATAATAATTGCAAAGCAACCAAACCCCCTCACTTCTGCAATTAAAGCAAACTAGCTTGGTCACTTCATGAGGACATCCTATAGATGGGAGATCCTTCATCCATGATTAAGAGCAGATACAGAATCATAAGAAAAAGGGCACTGGAGAAGGGTTGACATTCCTCACTTCTTTCTAGACCTGCTTTGTCCTCACTGTGCCACATGCAGACAGCTCTTGCTGCTCACTTGTATGGTCAGTTTTGTAAAGCTATCCTCATATGAAGACATGACCTACCCTACAGGCAGCATGCCCATAGTTCATGTAAAGTAACAAAGCTCTTTTCTTGCTGGGTTGGAAGGATGTGGGACCAGCTCATCCAAAAGAGCACCCGCTGAGCAGTGGCTTGGTATCTTCTTGGATGGCAGTGGTCTTTGGTTGAGTATGTTAGTGATGACAATCAAGCTGGTTGTCTCTAGCATCTACCACAGGCTGAAAAGCTCAAGAAACAAAATAAGAAAGAATTCAAGTGCTTAAAACCCAGATCTCACTTGAAAGCCAATGGGGACAGCCTCTGACACAGAACTGCCCCAAGTGTCTTGCTATTTCAGGTGTGTGACAGCATCCTGCCATCCAGCACGAGTGGGTATAAAAGGGAAAATTCCAGCCTTCTCTTACTGCAAAATCTAACTGGTTATTAGGGATGGATGGAACAAAATAGCATTTCTTCTTCACACAGAAATCTCCCAACCTTTGCTCACACAGCTCTGGATGAGGAGTTTGCTTTAAGGACCAGAGCAGGTAAGAACCTCTGCAAGTTTTACAGGCTCTGGATAAACACTGGTAAATGCTTTACATTGCATGGGCTGGCAGCTATGATCTGCCCAATCATCTCAGCATTTACTTGAGCAACATCAAAGATGTGAACTTCTGCCTCTGAGTCCCTGTTATACTTGAACTGCTCCACAAACCAAATCTCAAGAAACACTGAAATGTCACCACCAGTAAACAGAAATGGTTCCTTTTTTCACACTGAGAAAGAGCAAGGAAGTGGTGTCCTTGCTCAGCTACAAAGCAATCAACTTCAATAGCAGGTTCAATCTGCAAACAGGGAAAAAATGTTTTAAATATCAGTGAAATTCACTATGGAACTGAATGCATTTTAAGATGAAGGAGGGCTACAAAGATAGTTAGAGGGCTGGAGCACCTCTCCCATGAAGACAGGCTGAGAGAATTGGGCTTGTTCAGCCTGCAGAAGAGAAGGCTCAGGGGAGACCTTATTGCAGCTTTTCAGTATCTGAAGGGGGCTACAAGAAGGTTGGAGAGGGACTTTTTGCAAGGGCCTCCAGTGATAGGATGAGGGGTAATGGGTTCAAACTGGAAGAGGGGAGATTTAGATTGGAAATTAGAAGGAAATTCTTTACTCAAAGGGTGGTGAGACACTGGCACAGGCTGCCCAGGGAGGCTGTGGATGCTCCATCCCTGGAGGTGTTCAAGACCAGGTTGGATGAGGTCTTGGGCAGCCTGGTCTAGTGGGAGGTGTCCTTGCCATAGCAGGGGGGTTGGAATTAGATGATCTTGATCCAACCTAAACCATCCTATGATTCTATCCTTCAAAAACCTCAGTCTAGGGCTTCTCTCTGCTACCATTGGACTAAACAACTGAAACTTATTTTATGCCATAAACTAAGACTTCACCATCACTTTAAGAGCAACTCTAGCAGTAAGTTCATGAAGGCACCAAAGGAAGGTGCTAATGCCAAGTGAGTTATGACAGGAGGTGAGGCACATACTGCAAATCCAGATCAGTTGTAAAATTGGCTTCCCTTCACCCTCTCCTCTCATCTCTAGCTCCTCCTACAAAGAAGAAATAAAGTGACTCCTGTAGGATGAAGCCTGAAGACTGCACAGAGATATAATGCAGAAAAGGATGATTCGAGTGACGTATCTCTTGCTCAGTGATCTACCATGAGGCTGTAGGGGTAAAGGTATAAAAATCAGTGGCATCTTTCAGTGGCCTTCCCATTGCAGAGAATGCAGTCAAGTTATCGAATCATTATATTAAGGGGAAATGATACTGTCTTGCTCTAAAATGATGGCAATACCAAAATCAAAGAGATGGGGAAGGAGAGCTCATGGTTAGAGTTCACAGTGCTGTTCTGAACACAGATTCCAGGATTTCCTACCCTGAGGGAAAACAGCTTTTCATTTTATAATTCTCTGTCATCACTCTGTTTAACATGAGACACTCATGCCTGCAGAAAATTCCAATTACTGCTTGAAAAATGAGTCCAAATACCAAGAGCAAGATCCTGAAGAGCTTGCTGAGACCCAAACAGATCTGAGCATCATCCAGCCTGCAAGCTTGGTACAGAAACATGTGTGTAAGACATGTGAGAGTCATAAACAGCCAAGGAGAGTTTTTTTGGAGGACTGAAAGAAATTTCCCCCAAGAACAATCTCTGATAAGGGATATCTTAACCGGCAGTTGTTGGAACAAACACAAACACAGGAAGATGGAACAAAGAGGGTTTGGATTTAGATAACCTTTGGGCAACTGCTCGCAGCAACATCAGAAGCACCAACAACTCCTCCCTGCACCGATGCCACCACACCTCCAGAAGTGCCCAGCCATGGGGCAGTGAAGGCAAAGCTAATCTCCAGAACTGATTCTGTCACTGATACTGTCTCACTGCCAGAATGTGGCAGATGCAAAGAGAAAGAAAGGCTTTAAACCATGCTCCTAAATATAAACTGTCCTGTAATGGCTGCAGCTTTTATACCTGAACACAGAGTGAGATGTATGGTCTCCTTAAATCTTCTTATCCATAACTGCTACAATTATTGCTGGGTTCTTGAACTAAACCTTCTAACCTTCAGTCATCTTTGTATACGTTCACAAAACCTTTGCATTCCTTAGTATGTGTGTGAACATCTGTATTACACAGTCACAAACTCATGGGGTTTTTTTAATATATATATCCCCATACCTATGCATACTTTCTGCATCCTATCTTTGTTACTCAAAAAGGAGAAAGCTACCATGAATCATCTTGTATGAAGCTCCCACTGTACCTCTCAACCTGCCAGCAGCACAAATGTGTGATAAATATCCAACACCAGGACCTTAAGACAAATGTTGTAGGGAGCTCACAATAAAGTGGACTAAGCTTAATTACTAAAACAAGCTTTTTCCATAAAGCTTTTCAAGCTTTAGCATTTGTGAGCTGGATAATTCACCACTAGAGAAGAGTGAAAATGGTATGAAGTTTAGCTGTGCTGGCAAAGGAGTTTGGAAGTTTTTAAGGTGTGCCTCAAACAAACTCTTGACAGACACAACTAATGAGCTGTTGAGTTTTATAATATTTCAAAAATATTTACATTGAGCACAAAGCACAACAGTATCAATGAAATTATTATGCAGAACTCACCGAGTAGGAGGATAAATTGTGGTTTATAAGGTGAGTGATGGTGGCAAGTGATTGAGAAAATACACATCTCTGTCCTCTGTTTTTTATAAGTTTTTTGCATTTTTAATAAATGTATCTGACATCTCACACCATTCATTTCATAACTGTCTGAGGCCTTTTTAAAACTGCTCGTCCCCAAGAGTCATATAATAAACGAGGTGATAACTTACAATATACGGAGAAAACTGGAGATTAATTTATATGAAGACATTGTAAATTAACTATCTTCCATTCCTATACTAGTCGAGTAAAGCTTCATGAAGACTAGGGACAGACATAAAAATAGATTTTTTCCTAAATATAATTTTAAAAAGTATAAATCCTAATGGAAATTACTGAATGAAGACATATTACAAATCAATGCAGCAGCTCAACGACAGCACTTTGCGTTGCTAGGAGGAAGACATAGATCTCAGTGATGGGTGCCTCAGACAGAGCAAAGGTTCCTTGGACAGGTCATGTCCAGGACAACCTTCTCTGCAGAATGGTGTCTCTATCTCACTAGCCTTTTTTTCCTTTACAGGGTAATAGCTGTAAAGGAAATGGGCAGAATGTATAATGATGGACCTTGACAGCAGCAATACTTACATTGCTCTAGTGCCCCAATAACTGTGGAAGGAAGAAGGGGTCCATTATTCCACATACAGAGCAGCAAACAGCTGCTGACTTGAAAAGCTTACAACTGAGCAACGTATGACAGAGCTCCAAAGCCATCTCCCTGCATGACCCACTAGCAAACAGAAAGGTGATCAACCTTCCCATGGGCCACAGGAGAAAAGAAACACCCAATTCTTCCAAAGAGCAAAGATAAAAGAATCCATGAGTCTGGTGTTTCATGGAATTAAACAGATAAAGAAGGAGCACAAACACATATAATACTGGTGTAAACCACGGTTCCATTTGGGCTGCTCCAAGGAGAAAGCACAGCGTGAATAAAACCCTGACAAAATAAACCAGAGGAAATAAGAGGAAGAGACTGGGCAGGAAACTTTCCCACCCAAGAGTTGTTAGATGCAGATGGAGGCCTGGGGGGCTTCAAGAAGACTTTTTCTGAAAGCAGAGGAAGGAAGAGGGTCTGAATTTGGCTTGGTGCTAATTACAACATCCCTTGCCAACACCCAGAGCAGGCAAAAGTGAGGGGGGCCAAGCAGACAGCTTGTTGCTCTGTGTCTGTGATCTTACCACCAGATTGAGATGATGGCCCTTGTAGGACCCAGCCTGAGCTGAAACTAGGCAGCAGCCTGGGAGAAGCTGCTGAGCTGAAGCTGTGGTAGAGAGACCCTCAGGCTGCAGGAGTGAGGCAAGAGGAAAACCTTCAAGAAAAGGCATGGTGGGCTGAGAAACCCTGTTAGGAGGGTGTTTTGTCTTTAAACTAGATATCTCGGCTTGTTTGAGGGCTTGACTGAGACCCTGCTGGAAGCATCAAAGCTCCTGTGCTGCTGAACCTGCCCAGAGGCTCAGAGATGAACACTGAACGACAGTGACAGTAATAAGCCGTGACATTTAAGTCAGGAGATCTCAAATTCCCATCTTGCCTCTCTGTCTCCTTCCTACCACCAGGAGCTGCACGCTCCATTTCACTCCCTTCCCTTATAAAGGGAGAAGTTCACTTGTCTCATCAGAGCATCTGCAAGGATTGCTGAAAACTTGGGGAGAGCTGCAGAGAGGAAAAGCACGGGAGCTGTGCAAGACTCAAGTGTCCCACCATGGACCTCGGTGTCAGGCTGCCTGCAAACGCATTTAGAAAAACACAGCTCCAATTATTTCTCAAAGCATCACAGACGTGAATCCTCCTGCTTTTCACATGTACCCTTAATAGCCTTGATCTCACCAAAGAAGCTGCTAACGTAAATGATGCCTCACTGTAACTTAATTACCTCCAATTTAGGTGGGTATGGGAACAGAAAGTACCTTTTCTTGATTCCCATCTGTTCCTCGTAACTAACCAAAGGAGCCTTCCCCAGAGCTCTGTCTCTGAAAGCCAGCATGAAAAAAAAAAGAAAAGGAGGAGGAAAGGAAGGAAAAAATTGTATATTTTTATTGAATTTTGGCAGGATGCAGGTTAATAAAACACCCACAGAGAGCACAGAGCAATAGAGAAAGGGAATAAAAGGAGGGAGGACTAATATCAATAAAGTCTATCCAGAGGTGCTGGTGGAGTGAAAAGTACTCATGATTTCAAAAGAAACCTGCTACAAAAATGATTTTTCACTTGTTGCTTTGGCTCAGGTTGAAAACTTACAAAAAAGCATTGGTGTCCTAAGCAGAGAGTGGCTTAAAAAATAACATGAGGAAGATAATAATTATCTGTTGCTGAAATATGTCACCCTTGCTGGTCCTAACCTGACGAGAAGACGGCCACCATACTAGGAGCTTATTGGTGAATTCTATCACAGAAAACACTGCAGGCCCTGAAATCACTCATCAGACCCTGGCTTTGCTACAGTATTTCCTTTTTAGGTGAAAATCAACTTTTGCCCCACAAAGTTCTCAATAATGGCATCCCTGTTCCAACAGCCTTCTCCATCCAGCTGTCCCTTTCACTAATCTGCACCAGGCAAATAGCTCCCGGGAGAGTTTCTGGGACATTGCCAGCTTTTACTTAACGACACATCGTGAACCCTGCCCTCGACTGCCATTAACATTCAGTCTATGTTTCCACCATTAATTTAAGAGCATCAGGAACAGGAATAAATAAGAAGACAATAAGCAGCCATAGCGCCCAGTCTGTGGTGCTCTAGCTCCAGCACTGCTGCTGTCACTGACAGCAAATTCTTACAGCTGTTTTTCTCCTTTTTTTCCCCCATATCTGCCATTTCCAGTATATTACACTGAAAAACTAAAGCTGGTTTCGAATAGTTTAATTAGGAAAGTTCAGAGTTTAAAGAATAAACAACAAACAAAAAGAAAATCACAACACAAAAACCCCAGAAAAAAACCCCAAAACCAACAAACCTCAACAAACCAAAGTCATGAAAAGGACCTAATGTTTCAAAGGTGGATCTTATTCCATTGCATCCCTCTTGCTTGGATGTTTTAGGTGGAAGTGTCAGGGTTGGAGGAGAGCACTGGCAGCATCCCCCTCCTTTCCCACTGGTCCCTGTCCCCATAGTCTTGCCCAGCCAGGACAGGCAGAGCCCCTTTGCTCCCACCAGCATTGCCCCACAGCTGGTAACCTGCACACACACAGCTGAGCAGCTGCCACAGGAGAAACCAGCTGCTGCAGAGAGCTGGCAGCACAGAGACCGCTGTGATCGATGGAGTTGGGGTGAGCACTGCAGGAGATTCACTCCCACGTTCAAACCCCCAGTTAAACAAAAAGAAAAGAAAAAGGCTGGGGGAAATGCTCTTCCCTCCAGCACAGCACGAACATTTCATTTAGGGACAGTCACCCCAGAGAGCAGCTTGCAGGCTCCGGGCCAAAAACTCTCCGTGGGATGGATTTTCCCCACGGCAAGGTAAGAGCATCACCTGTCCCTTCACCACCCTGCCTGCAGCCCACAGCTGCCCACTCCCTCCAGCAGGAGCATCTTCACAGCCCCCCCGAGGATGCTGAGGAGCAAGGCAGGTGCTCTCACACTGCACCCCCTGCCCCTCTCGCTCTGATGCAAGGAAGGCAGCAGCCAGCTCTGAACATGCTTCCCTGGGCTGTTTAGTCACAGCAGCGCCTGGGCCGCCCACGGTGACATGTACCATAAAATGGAATCTGGAGTGTATCACTTAACTGTGAAATCTGTAAGATACTGGATATATATGGTGCCTGCAGAGCACATTAGAAGATCATCATCATCATGCCTTTTCAAGACAGCCATAATTATTCAGGCTGTTATTCTATCTCACCGGTGCTTTTGAAAAAACTATTTAATATTAGCAAACCCTCACTAAAACCAATGTTTTGGTTGAGGGACTAATCTTCATATCAGTACACAGCCATACCTGGTCTTATCTACATTACCAATTCCCTGCTGATTGAGCAGATTCATTAACAACACAATCTCTGGTGACTGAAATGAAGTCTCATTCTTCGTATCACTGGTGCCTTGCTGTTTGCTTTTCCTTCACAGTATGCACACAAGTAATTAACTTACTATGCTCCGCTAGCTCCTGACACATTACCTTGGCATAGAAAAATTCACCAGCAGGTAGTTAAGCATGCAAAATATTTTCAGTCAAACGAACTTCATAACAAAGCACTACTTGGGAAAAACGTGGCTCTTTCTGATACGAGGCTAACACACACCACACTGCCCCTACCAACAGGAGCTTCTTGAGTGGTAAGAAAAAAAAAAAAAGCATTATTTTTATCAGTTTTGCTCAATATGTAGGAAGTTTAGGGGGAAAAACTGGCAAGCAGCAAAGATGTGCACTGAAAGGATGAGCACAGAGATCAATCTGAGCAGCCCTGGTGAAAGTCTGATGTAACAAGGACAGACACAAGCTCCACAGAGCATTGAAGAAAAAAGGGAAAGAAGCCCAAAGCAAAGTGGAGATTCACTTCAGTGCAACATAACTGAGATTACTGGTGTCTGGAAGTACAGAAGAACATTGCATTTCAACTTCTATATCAAATCAAAAAAGGTAATTTGCTATTTTAAGTACAGAGTGCTTTTAAGCGTAGACTTCAATACAGTGAAAACTCCCTAAATAAAAACACTGAATTTACTACATACCCCACCTAAAAGACTCTACCCAGGAATGTGACTTGAAATACACAAGTCATCCTAGTAATGTCAAGAGGTAAAATTGGAATAAAGTTACTCCTGTGCTTATCTAATCTATAGGATGAAAGGTTATGGGGACTTACTGAGCACAGCAGCAGTGCAGGGATGCTGGGCTGACCCCAGTGCAGACTGCCAAGTTGAACCATGAAAGGTGGTGTTAGTGTCAGTCCTGTCACTTGAGGCAGATGGAGATAACACTAGGACTTTCTCTTGCCAATATAAAGATGCCAGAGACTGTGTTCTCAGATCTGAACATGCTCTAAACTATGACTTTAATTACCTTAATATTTTTTGGACCAGGAAGCACGTGATCTTCGTGCCGCACTGGTGGTGTCTGGCTAGTGTCACCCAGAACAATGACAACTGCTCTACACTCTTCTCATCCTTCCTTTGTACTGTATGTAGCTGAAACTTCAAAGTGTATGGAAAAATACTTGAAAAAAAAAAACCAACCAGGAATTTGGCTAGGATAAAGACCCATTCACAGCATTATTAATCCCAACTTTGACCTTTCATGACAAATTCTTTCTCAGAAATTCTCTGACTGCATTGACCTACAACATGGGAAATTGTGATCTTGAAGTTTCCTTCTTCTGAAGTCCTGGAAAATGAAACTTTTCTTTTGCTCAGTTTTGTCCAGAAGACATTTGTTCCTTCCCATAAGGCAGGTACCTTTGCCAAACTCAGACTGTTGTTTCGGTCACAGAAGTGAGTTCCTCATGTTCCACCACAGCAATTTTTGATTGTGACAAAAGAACTAGATCTGTGGAGGACAGAATTCACCCTGATCTGTGTATATCACTTTCCTCTGTTCTTGCACTGCTTTCAACTCGGCTCATTTAAATATAGCTCCTGTCATCCCCATCACTTTCAGTTCACCTGTTATGCAGAACCACACACTCCACCTCCAGCAGAGCAGTGCTCGCCTTGGCTGCATGGTTTATACAGATCCTCTACCTCAGCTCTGAAATCCTTTCATTTACAAACTAGATGTTCCTTAAACAGCATTTCTGTTTGCTTGATAGACATATTAATGCATGGAGTAGGAACCAGGTTTTGTTACTTCTAATTTTCATCAAAAATTAACTACCTCAATAAGCACCGACATCCTTGATAGCAACTCAGGTCCGTGAACAGCTCACTCCATCAAGGAAAACCTTGTTATATCTCCAGAAGGCTGTTGAAACTTGCTGTGCTCCCAGTGAAGGAACCTCAGGTTTTGTTTGGTTTTCCACGTTTACAGTATCAGCAAAAAGTAACAGATTTTCATGCCAGAAGAAACACTTGGGTAACACATCCTGACATCATGAGCATGAGTCATTACACTTCATAAAGTTACCTCTCTCTACAAAGCCTTAAAAACAGTTTTCACCTCATTCAGAAAGGTATTCAGCACTGAAGGAATCAAAAATTGAGAAGTTACTGTGTGGGGTTTTTTGGGTTTGTTCTGCTTTTTAAAGATTGTTTCAGGGTTTAATTGTTCTCCAAGTTTCAATCTGCAGCTTACTTCTAAAATCAGCTTACCAGGTTTCCAGTTCAATCTTTATTGGTCTTCTAGTGGTGGATTGAAAGGGGTTTTCAGGAGACAGCATCTTCCCTTTATGGAGATGCACATTTTTCAAGGGACTTATCCATACATTTGCAGAGTCTTGGTTAGTAAATGAATTTTGGGGCTGGACAACTTTCCTCCTGGGAGAAGGTCATACACTGCCCAGAACCATCACCTAATGAAGTTAGCCAAGATGGAAATTCAGTGAAAACGGAATAGACCTAAGCAGAGTCCTCCACTACCTTAGTTAGAGGATGTTCCTGGGATCAAAGAAGAGTAAAAGAATCTCCTAAATCACAGATGGCCTCCAAAAGTCTAGATTTCTTCTGTTGGCTCTGATAGAACTCGCCAATGGACTTGCAGCAACCAAAAGGCAACGGAGGGGGGAACAGATAAACAGATCCAGACTAAACAACACTTAAAATATTCACAAAAGTTCTTTTTTTTCCTTTAGGTCAGCTCTTAATAGTTTAATCTACAAAAATGCAGATGCCAATTAAGCTCACTGTTGGGGTGAAATCACTTTCTGCTACACTAAGCATTGCTGTCCCACCACACCATTGAGTTTCTCTGTGTTCCTGTGTTATCTTACTCTGAAGCCAAGAGCTTTTTTTGGTTTAGTTCTGTTCAGAGTAATATACAAAACAGATTTCAATGCATAAGTGCAATTTCTTATCAGTACAAACCTATAGGAATGAATTAGAGTACTCAGAGTATTACAAGGTAATCACAGAAGCAGTGTGGGAACATGGACCAAAACAAGTTATTAAATACAACCTTCCTGATTATCGAGCATGTCTTAGGTAATTTAATGCCTTTATTAAAGCTGTAGTTGGTGGACTTGAGAAACTGCAGCCTTAGTCTCATGAGAATGAATTATGTCCATCTTTTTAAACAAGAAAGTTTCCAGGCTCTGTGGCTTCAGAGGAAAATCTGAAAATACAAAAGAAGAAAGGTCCAGAAGCCAGAAGGCAAACAAGAAACTCAAAATTACTATCTTTTTTCAGTCTCCCCTGATTTGTTTTGGTCTCTCTCATTACTTTTGAGCAACTGATCCTGGCAGTACTCCAGTATGCCTGAGTTTATTGACAAATGCCAAGCAGAATCTAATGGCAGGGGAAATAGCAAAAGAATCCAAACCCATCAATACCAAGAGCTGGGCTAATACACACAATCCACACAGGTGTCCAAATGCCAACCACCACCCTTCAGCACTTGGCTCAGAGCCACTTCCATTGCATTTATAAACAAAAGGGTGAAAAACAGACTGCTATTCACTTTAGGATGCCTTTATTCTAGATGACACCTGTATACTACATACAAAAGCAAGAAAAGAAGTGGAGTTTTTTGGTAAAACAATGTAATTGGATATTTTTTAATGAATATTTTAGAAGTACATCTAGCACCCTTGTTTATTCTTTGGTTGTCATGTGCCACGTACAAGTGCACAACCTGGAGCAGAACCTTGGGGGGAAAAGATTATTTTCTGAGCAACAGAAGCTCCTGCAAATAGTAAGATAGTGTGAGAGTGGCTGCACTCATTTTTTTTTCCATCACTTTTTAACTATCAGTGACTGATGCTAACTGACTTTTACCCACCTTCTGGTCTTGTCAGGTTTTCACAGCACTGAAAAAGCAAGTAGGGCTTATTCTGAAGTAAATTCTGGATGTATTCACTTATAACTCTAACACTGAGAAGCTAGTAAATCAGGACTAGAAGTTTATTAATTTAGTAGTTACTGAGACACATCTTATTGATCTTCTTTACTCACACTCAGCCTCTAGAGTTTACCTCACGGCTCCAGTTTATGCTTCGATTAAGTGGTTCAGAGAAGCCTTGCATTTTATAGTATGCACATCATGTAACATAATGCTCCTGCTATGATGACTTGCAAACTAAGCAGTGGATTTATCACCCTAGAAGAGACTCCAGTTTTACTCGCTCGTCTCATAGCCAGCTTTAGTTTGCTTGTGTTTGTGACACAACACCAGTTTGCCTGCGATTAGTTTCCATTTTCAGCATTCACATGTTTTTGTGAACATTTCTTTTCAGAGGCTCTGATTTGGCCAAGCACTTAAGTACATGCTTTACTTTAAATAGCTGAATAATCCACTGTCTTTTCAGCAAATGTTTAACTTTAATTGTGTGAATAGTTCCAGTTCAAGGGCTCCTCATCTCTTGCACACTGAGCGCTCACTTATGTGCTCTATTCACTGCACAGATACAATATTATTCATGCGCTTCACATTATGCATTCACTTAAGTGCTTTGCTAAACAAGGTCCTAAAGCAAATATGCCACAGTCAGAGTTTATTTAATAATGCTTCTATGAAGTCAGTTCTAAACTGGCAAGCAGTTTAAAAATGAAAACTAAACCACAGGATTTTACAGCACTTCTTTCCTACCTATACCTTGATTTAGCACTGACCACGATTGTGGCAACATGGTTCAATAAGGCATTAGGATTATTTTTTCTCCACCCATTTCAAGAGATGTGTTTGTTTCTTAAACTAAAAAAAAAAAAAAATAAAATAAAAATTTTTCTGTGTTAAAGCCACCTCTGCACAGCCCAAGCCATGCAGAGCCAGGCTCCTGCACAGGGGCTGCATCAGGAAGGGGAAGGGGCCTCTTTGGAGAACTTGCCTCTCAATTTACAGTATCCCCAGTCCCATCATTCATTTCAGTCTCCAAATAACAATATTTGATTACAAAAATATGTCCTGAGTGTTCTGGGGGTCTTTTCCTGTGGCTTTTTTTTTTTTTATCCCCCTAGTCAGAAATAAATATCTGGGACAGACTTTCAAGTTCCTCTCCCATAACCACTGCTGCAACGTTTACACGCAAGCAGATGAATTTTCCTCTCATTAGAAGACTCCAGCATCTGTGGCTTTAAGAAAAACACCAAATACTGTGGGACTAACAATAAAACTACCAGACCTGGCAGTGCTGCCTTCCCCCTTTGAGCCATTCCCACTGACCCACACAATGCAGGGCCCCTCACTACTCTGTTAGCTGCTGCTTCAGAGGTTTCAAAATACACTGATTTAAATTGCTAGAAGAAGGTATGCCAAAAAGCTGTCAAATGCACAACCTCCTAAAAGCCAGCTCTCTAAATTTGTCAGATAAAAAGGCAATGAATTAAATTCACACTTTGCAGACACCTGCTCTCAGATGCCCCTCATGAAGTGCCATTGTTTCAGATGAAAGCCCTTGGCCCTGCAGGTAGAGCAGGTTTATATTCTAAGCTGGCTGGAGAAGCCACATTAAAATGGGTAAAAAATGTAAACAGAAACAGATGCACCTGAGAAAAGAAACTAAAAAGATAAAAGGATTAAGCTCTTCTGACCAGTAGCTGTAAAACGTGTAATGAATTTAGACATTTCTTTTCCAAAGAAAGCTATTTAATGAGATAAGTGTTATTAAGATAGAGCAGAATAACTATAATGTAGAAAACTGCTCATTAATTGGGGCTTAATTGCTCTTATAGTTGGGGAAGCAGTAATTACTATACCAAAAAAAGATCTATATTTAGAGATTATTTGTTTTTATGCCTGGAACAAGAATACTACTTTGATATTAAACCAAAAGTTAGCCAGAACATATTCAGTGTCATCCCACTGGAACTGAACACTGACAACTGTATAACTCTCTGTGAAAGGAAAAAAGAAGTATTGATTATAGTGAGGAATGTAATTGTAGTTTATTCTGAAATAGAACTTTGATACATTTCTAATTTTTTTTATTCACTGTAGTCTCACTGTTTGGCTGTTTTGTTTATAAATATTTACCATGCACTATCTCCATAAAATAAGTATTATTATTCAATGTGCACAGTAAAGAGAAGACATTAGATATCTGGCTGGGTGTTTTTCCATTCTAAGCTGTGTGACAATATTTTAATTCAGTTTTAACACACCAGCCCCTACAGCTGAATGTCCTGAGCCTTCTTTACAGGTTACACATGCAAACATTTACACAAAAGCAGCATCTCTGCTGGTGTGGCTGCCCAGCTGACACAGCCCAGAGGACCATGCAGGGAGCTCCTGGAGCAGAGATGATGTTCTAGGACATTTTGGTGCCATTAAAGAGGATACCAGTGACTGCAATATTTTCAACCCCTACAAGCAGTCAGTAATTCTTTACAGGGGTATTTATAGAGTCACTTAAAGGGTAGTTTCTTAATTGATACACAAATGTAATGGCTGAGCCAGGAAAGGCTTCACCCCGAGAAGTGGCTTCACCCTTCACAGTTCAACATGAAAAGGTCCATCCTTCCCATGTTAACAGGAATTTTATGCCAAATTCACATGGCACAACACGTCTTCAAGTGATGAATAACCTGGTGCTTTGGAATGGGCAATGTCTGCACTTGAATCCACCTTCCTTTGCAGGCTTACAAAGATCTGGGTAAGCACTACAGTTTCCAGACCTGCAGCCCTCTTCATCAGAAGCTGGAAGCCTCCTTCACAGATGTTACAAGGACATAAAGCTTAAAAAATATGCACCCATCCACTCCTGTCCCAAACAGCATCCAAGTTCACTAAAGCTAAAAAAAGGTAAAAGGAAAATGTCTTTGGATTTATTATCAGTATCTGGCTGGGATCAGCAGCACGAAGATGAAGTACAACCCATTTGGTGATATATGTATCACCTCATTCTCTCATAAATCATGGTTATAAAACAAATACTGGCAGGACAGCCAAGGTTGAAAACAATAAAAGACTTTTAGGCTAGTTTTTATTTAATTTGATTGTATTTCAAGATAATGATACCCCTTTAACTATGGGAAACATGCTCCATCTGTTCTCCAGGGCCTCTATGGGCTTGCAATTTCCTTCCATGTGCAATTCCAGATGTTAATCAGGACCCTGAAAGGCCCTTAAGACCCAGGTTCCTTGTTCTCACTCCCTGAGCAGCTCGGGAGAAGCCTGCAACAGTGATGAAGACTGCACCACACCAAAGATTTAAATGCAATTTTAGCAGCACAGGAGGTCTTCTGCAAATCCTCATTTGGTAGAGCAGATGAGATGAGCAGCATCCTGGTGTTCTCAACCCAAGGGACCAGGGCAGGGGCTTCTAAATGCCAGAGCACCAAGCCCAGATCTGCACCACTCTGGTTTTTTATTTTTAGAATAACCTCACAGCTTTGCCCTACACAGAAATACGTTTTTTTGAAGCCTGGAACTCTGAGCAGCTTTTGGTAACTGAACCACTCAGGTACTTATTTTCTTGTTTTTTCTCTTTTTTAAACTTTGCACATATTTTTATCAATTTAAAACAATGCTCAAGAAAAATGAAACACTGGACATCCCTCTGTGATTATATATAAATGTTATGCAGCTTGAATATCATTAAAATATTTTAATGTAGATTTTGCAATTCCTCCAATAATAAAAAAACCCCCAACATCAAAGGTCTGATGTGCAGAACTATGAATTTTAATTCCCAGAAGATCATTCTGTGATAATTACTAATCCCTTTGTACTGCTCAGGTAAACTTAAGGAAAGAGTATTCCACAGGAATAGGTAACTGCAGAGTAATTTGCTATTCTGTTTTTACAAATGTTTTTACAAAGCTTTTCTAGCTATATTCAGCATTCAAACCTGTGTATAAATAATTTCAAGTCCAAACAGATCCTTTATATTGCTTTCAACTTCATATTGCTTTCATAAATCACACTTATTCCTTCATATTTATAGAGATTTTTTTAACAGAATCACCATTAATAGCATAACAGATCAAATATTATTCCAAATCTAAACAAAATCTGTTCATCATTATGGTCATTAGCTAATGTTTTTATCTTCCTTTGGGACCATAGTAAACATTAAAATTCCATTTCTTTAACGTTTACTTCTCATGGAACAAAAGAGAGCATCATTTCCTCGCTACAACAACAAACTCTTGGGGTCACAGAACTCATGAGAACCAGGTTGAAAATCCCACACTTTTGAAGACTAATGAGGTACTGAAGAAAGGATGTAAATATACTCAGGAACTCACATGGGCTATGCAGCTAATCCTGCAGCTCCTCATCTTCCTACTGCTGCAAATGCTGTCAGGCCCAGGGTTTTCAACTGTTTTAATTTGTATACTGCAAAACATCTCCCAAGAAGGGGGCAGATTCTAATAATTGTGGATTTAAGCCCATTGATAATCAAGTTTTCTTTTCTTAGATACCATTCACAGATCTCTTATAGGAAACCGAGGTCTGAGGGGACCTTATTGTGGCCTTCCAGGATCTTAAGAGGGCTACAAGGAAGCTGGGGAGGGACTTTTGAGGATGTCAGGTAGTGGTAGGACTGGGGGGACTGGGTCAAAACTAGAGGTGGGGAGATTCAGATGAGATGTTAGGAAGAAGTTCTTCCCCAGGAGGGTGGGGAGACACTGGCACAGGTTGCCCAGAGAGGTGCTGGAAGCCCCAACCCTGGACATTTTGAAGGCCAGGCTGGATGGGGCTGTGAGCAACCTGCTCTATTTGGAGGTGTCCCTGCCCATGGCAGGGGGGTTGGAACTAGATGATCTTTAAGGTCCCTTCCAACCCCGATGATTCTATGAAACCCTTGAGGGTCTAGGAAGCCACACCACGGAGAGGTTCCAGCAGGGACACATCCAAGCATATCCAGGATCACAGAACATCCATGACCCAGACACCAGCACACACAACTCTCCTTATGATGAGCAAAATTTTGAACAGCTGTGTGAAACCCTTTGTTTTCCCTGTGATATATTTGCATCGTTTAATCAAACTCTGATAAATGCTTTCTGCTCACCTAAATTGATTTTCTTTTCAAAGCTCCCTTTGTCAGCTGATTTGTAAAGTGCTGGAGGACTGCACATCTCGCTGACTGCTGCTCCCCTGGGCTTTCATTCTCTTTACAGGCTCCCCTGCAGGACTACCATGATTTCACTGATTATTTTTCAGTAGACACTTTGTTAGACTACTTATAAACATACTGACCTAATTGCTTTTAATTATTCCAGTGCAATCTGCTTTTACAGTGGCTATTTGCTCCCACACAAAAGGAGAAATACTACTGTGAGAAGCAGTGAAAAATCCATACCCTGGGCTTCTCTCTGAAGCCTAAATCAATCAGAAGTTTAATGCACATTGTAAATGTTTATGTGCATGTGTATCTACTGTGCATGTATGCATGCATTATATAGGCCTATTTTACATCTATACCCATCTGTACATCACATAAGCCAAATGGGGCTAAGAAGATGGTAAACCCATTTAATTCTCAGCTTCAGAAACAAATTGTTTTCTCAACAGCTCTGCGAAGGATCCAGGCAAATTTGGTGTTCTCACTTTTTTTCCTAGCACGTTTAGAAAACTGTTTAAATCTCAGATATCCATCCAGCCTGCTACTATTCACATACATATTTCTTGTATGCTACCCATATTAACAGTGCTTCTTGAAACAGAGGAGTAGAGCTACACAGAAAGCCAGTTTGTCTACATCTACCCTTTTAGCACCTTCAGCTGCCATAAAATCTGTAAAATATCTCCTGTGAACATCAGGAGGGGTTGGACAGTTAATCTAAAGTGAATGGCTTTCCAAGAAATAGTTCACCAGCAAAGCAAAGATGATATGCAGCTCAACAGGGAAATCCATGAGGGACAAACTGGTCCATGGAAGTCTGTCCCATACACACTCCAGAGTCAGCGGAGGGGAGAAATCTCAGTATATTTGGAACTACTCATTAAGAACTTTTCCAGGAGTGATGGTTTTAAGCTAGGAAAGGAGAGATTTAGACTGGATATTAGAAAAAGTGCTTTAATCTGAGGGTGATACATCAGTGGAATGGGCTGCCTAGAGAGGGGGTGGAGGCCCCATCCCTGGAGTCCTTCAAGGTCAGGCTTGATGGGGCTCTGAGCAGCCTGATCTAGGTAGAGATGTCCCTACTTGTGTAGGGAGGTTGGACCAGATGACTTCTAGAGGTGCCTTTCAGCCTAAAACATTCTATGACTCTAACCGTTGGGTTTTTTTTTCTCTTGGTTGAAGTTTTAAAAGCCAAACATTAAAAACAAACAAACAAAAGCCAAAGTAGAGGAGCAAAACTACCAGCATCTGGTAGAGGCACCACATACCCTCCTGCCAGCTCCTCACTGTGCTCTCTAAGGTCTGTGCTGAACACACAAGACCACAAGATCTAAAGGGGAAAATATCTATGCTGACAATAGTTTGCTACCAGGAAGACAACAATATCTTCCTTCAAATACCAAAGCAAAATTAGTATTATTTATGAATAGAAAGCTCCCTTTTGAGAACCTTTTTCAGCCCCGGAGTTTTGTGAAATGAGCAGCTTGTGTGTTATTCTTATCATTCAGTTTAATATTTTTCAGCAAAGAGAAAGAAGCAGAATGTAGCATTTCAATTAAAACAAACAAATCAAAACAAAATAACACCCACATGATGTCTGTGAAACTGTCCCTCCTCATATGGAATAAGATAAGGTTGAAACAACCAGCTAGCTAGGGTTTCCAAATAGTTTTTAAAATGTTTTCACAAAACAGTTTGCAAATTCTTATCTCAACAATTACTAAAATGTTTTCATAGCATTTTAGTTCTTAAATAATATTGTTCTGGTAAGAATCCTCCATTAAAGTTGCAAATAAACACTTCAGCACAAGACAGCACTGAGAACTTGACTATTGCATTACTTAGTGTGCCCCTCTCAGTGGCTGGATTATTCCTGGCACATCACATCTTGGAGGAAATTTCCTGGAATTCAACCAATGTCATTCCACATAACTATTGTTCAGAAGAGGTGCAAGTCCTGTTGAAAAAGTCTTCACTATATGTACACACTGAGAGCTTGGATCTAGCCACCCAGACAGCTCTATCAAATGATCAGAGATGAAGGTTTGTACCTTTAGGTATCTATAGTGAAGGAGTTTCTTGGAAAGCCAGTTTGCCAAATACTTAGAATCATCAGGGTTGGAAGGGATCTTAAAGATCATCCAGTCCCCACCCCCCTGCCACGGGCAGGGACACCTCTCACTAGAGCAGATTACTCACAGCCCCATCCAGCCTGGCCTTCAAAATGTCCAGGGATGGGGCTTCCAGCACCTCTCTGGGCAACCTGTGCCAGTGTCTCCCCACCCTCCTGGGGAAGAACTTCTTCCTAACATCTCATCTGAATCTCCCCACCTCTAGTTTTGACCCATTCCCCCCAGTCCTAGCACTACCCGACATCCTAAAAAGTCCCTCCCCAGCTTAAATTGGGAACTGAACATGGCCTGTCCCCAGTCCACTCACTGTGCAACCACACAACACTGCAAACATCCTCAAAACCAGTTTTTCAAGTCTTTCACTGGAGCTCATAGCCTCAGTCCTCAATCCTGGTGTCTGACACGATGCAAGATCAACTGAGCAGAACCAAGTTCCTCCTCACAAGCATTCAGGCTACAGGAGCATAACTCAAGTTTAAGATGCAAACTGTACTTTCTCATTAGTGCATCTTTTAGGTCTTAAGCCTTTCATAACTGCTGTTATTGTGCTATTGATCACTGGCCCAGCACTGTAATATATAGTGATCCTTCAGCTTTGAAGAAAGGTATGTGCCAGTTGGGTTTATGAAGCTTATAAAACTTTCACTGTGCTTGTAGCAAAACCAAAAAGAAAGAAAGAAAAAAAAATCATCCATAAATTTAATTATTCCTGGCTTCTGTTCTTGGAGATCTCTCCCCAGGGCATAGTCTCAGATTATTGAATACCACTCGGCTTCCTGGATCAAGGTGATACAAGTTTTTTAAAGCCTCAATGGCAATTAATAGAACAATTTCCTCCAGTACATGAGCCTTTCCTAAACACGGTGCTCTTATTCCCTGACCTCGGTCTGAACAGGCAGATTCAGAGGTGGAAGAAATGCCAACAAATTCTGCAGGGCTTCCTCACCATGGTTGGCTCCCATCACTGCCCACTGCCTCCACAAAGCCACTGGCAGACAGTGACTGTGACTGATTTCAGGCATTTCTTGCAACCCTCCTTCTAATAGGGGAACAGATGGTTTCCTTCACTATAATATTTCCATCTTGCTACCAAAAAAACCCACCTCCACCTGATCTACAATTAGGAACATGGGATTGCTGAATCCCTCTATCCTACACTGTTCACTTGGAACTTCTTTCTTCCTTTTTGAATGTTACTTTATTCTCAGCAAAGGTAGCAGGAGCTGCCAGGGATGCAAAGTTAGGCTCTGGGGTTTGTTCATATGCAGAGTTTATTTGCTTAAAAAGGCCAGTTTGAACTAGACTCCAACAAATGCAACTCAAATGAGTCCAATCTGCTGATAAGACTAGCTGAAAAATGTTACCTGAAAATTCAGCTAAGAAAAACAAAAAAAAATTTGAAA
Source organism: Brachypteracias leptosomus (assembly GCA_013401335.1). NCBI lineage: Eukaryota > Metazoa > Chordata > Aves > Coraciiformes > Brachypteraciidae > Brachypteracias > Brachypteracias leptosomus. The sequence goes on from VYZX01015327.1 coordinate 495,085, forward strand.
ACTTAACAGGCTCAGCTTGGTTTTTTTCTGTTTTGAAGAAATACTTATTTTTGTAATGGAGCTACATTTTAGAAAAGGATTAAAACAAATAGTTTGTTCAACTGAAAAGTTATTGGTTCAGTTTACATTTCAGGATGAATAATCAGTATTATTCCTTCAAGACCAGCCCAAATCATTCGCCATCTCCCACCTCCTCTCCCTTACTTTTCTCTTCAGCCCATGTCTCAAGAAATAAACTCCTGACACAGCTATCCAGAGAAGAGATAAGCCCAGCTAAAAAAATTTGGTCCAAAGACAGAGGCAGATAAAAGATTAGGGATCTCGATTCAAAACCCAACCCAACAGGCATTATGAGGAACTCACATGGCTCTACTACAAGGATTACAACAGATTCATTTTAAACAGCATTAATGTTTAAAAATAGCAAAAAACAACATAGGGAAAACATCCATTAAAATCAGGGATTATGAAAGGAAAAGGGAGCAGGAGATCACACATTTGCTGCACTCTGAGGGCACAGCTGGCATGGTTCTGTCCCTCTGGGCTGCACTCTTCCTTCCCATCGACCAGAGTGCAGCCTCCTCCTCCAGGTTACATAACACCAGAGCCTTCCCCCCTCATCCCAACACATGAGCTCCAGCACCAAAAAATGTACAGGTTTCTACTGGGGCAACTCAAGAGCAGATGAGAATATCAAGCAACAAACAGATAAACCAGATCTACAGTAATTAACAAATGCAAAATTGGCATAGTGTTGAAGTTCCCTGGATGTTGGCTTGCTGGTGAAAGTCAAATCATGGTTTCCAATAATAAAAGAAGAACCTAAAAGAAGTTACTCTGAGTCTTTCTGTTCCTCAGCAACATTAACAATAGTTTAATATCAATTTCCTTAGGAATAATCACCAGGCTATTTAAATATTAACTAGAGGGAAATATTAACACACTGCCGGGGAGACGAGACGCAGCTGATCCCACGCCCAGTAAAGCTTCCTGTCCTTAAACAATCCTAAACCCTTTTACATCCAAATCAGGATTCTGAATTCTCAGAAACACGCTCAGAGTGCAGTTAAATGACCCAGCAGAGCTCATCTGACATCTGGGTACTGTCAAAAAAGGTGGCCCCATTTCCCCCTCCTCCTGCACTGACAGAAACCCACGTCTCCTGCCCTTCCAATTTCACAGGAACGAGGAAGATTTCTGACATTCTACTGCATCAAGACTCTAATCACGTGAAATCCTTTTACAACATCAGATTCTTATTCTTACATAAGCTCCTAAGGTATTTTCACAGATTAATTGAAACTGAATAAATTTCCTTGACATTTTAAGCCCAGGTACTTCATGTGGCAGTTTGCCATCACAGCCAGCTCAGCAGAGAACAACTCAGCTTCCCATCAGTGTCCAGACAAGGTCTCCAGCCTGGCTGAAGGCTTCTATTTATGATTCCCCACACAGGGAGGAAGAGTGCTGCTCTTTGGGAAGCCACGATGTTGCTGTCCTCTCCTCTAAAGGAAAAAGAACAAAAAAGTCTGGGGTGCAGGACCAGCAATTGCAGATTGCACAGCTGGTAGATAACTAGAAGAGAGCCAGAAGACTGTGGCAGAAAGGGAACACTTCATAGCTGGGAAGAAGCACCTGGAAATGTGACAGTAGCATGCAGAAGATGATGTGTAATTCCAGAAAAGAAGTCAGAGAGGATGAGGTTTGTTTTGGTGTGGAAGAGGCACCACCAAGAATGGTGGAGGGTGCTGATGCTCAGGAGAAATGAAGCTGTGACCCCAAAAGGATTCCTTTTGTTCCTGAGTCAAACAGGGTGAAACACAACACACCCAGTCCTGCTTTACCTCCCTCCTTTGCCCCCAAACACATCTGTCTTAGACAGGGAGCCAAGGATATTCAGTGTTTGTTGTTCCTTTTGGAGCTACCTTATCATCTGAACTTTCTGATCTCCTCCTTCCTGCTTATTCTCCAGCAATGATCATCTCACTTATATTAGTGCTTATGTTTTCCAGTCTCAAACAGTTGGTACAATACTGTCAAGTTTAGCTTTGAAGATGGGAGATAAGGCCCTTTTTCACAACATAAATGTCATGAGGAATTCTCCCTGAGAAGTTTCCGAGATGAATTCTCTCTCTATGACCCACATGAAAAAAGGTTACCCGACAACAATGCAGCTTGTGTTTGCATATGCTGATAGGAAAAGAAATCCCCATCCAGACACAAGTGATACCTATTTCTGGTTTACAATTTTCCACCTAATACTGCTCATGCCAACAATACCAGTACACACTGGTACAAACAACAGCTCCCTCCACCAGCTGCAGGTTCATAGCAGAAGCAAAGCACACAGTCCAAGATATCAAGATAGCACTTCCTATTTCAGAGGTTCAAAGGCTCACATAAAGCATCCACCAAAAAAAAATCACATCAGTAGTCCCATTGGGAGCTAGCTTTTTTCTCACTGAAAGTCATTCCTGACTCACTTCCAAGGTCCTATGAGACCAAAAAGGTGCACACACAGAACATCATCATGTGGTATTAAAGCTCAGACCTTCACAAAACCTCATTGACTTAGTGCTAGGAAGTAGGTACACCCCAAGCTTGTATATGTATTTGTATGATTGAAAGAGTTACTAAAATAATTTTATCATCTTCTAAAAAGTGCTCAAGATGCAGGGAGAGGAGGGAGAGATGGGGACAGGGCTTGGTTTCCGTGACTCCACCTTGTTCATCAGCCACATTCAAGCCAGCGAGTCTTTCTCTCCCAAGTGAAATCTGTTTGTAGGATTTTGCCAAAACTTTTATATATGGCAGTGGCCAGCTGGCTGCTTGGAGAGCCATGTGTCAGTGGTCCTGGCGAATGCTTAATGTGTGATATGGAGCTGCGCAAACTGCAAGCACTTGGTTTGCAAACATTCCTGCTTTATGCATTTACAAAGCAGCTAGCAAAAGGAGAGGCTTCTGAAGCAGAGTCATGCAACGTGGCAGATAGCTTATATATTAAGGCAATTACTCAATAGACAAACATATTACAATAACTTGTCCCTTCTCCCTGGCATGCTTTGACCCCACGGGCTGCAGTCAACTTATTCTGTCTCTTCCGTCACCACCTTCTCTTCTGCCACCATCATTTCTACAGACACAGGAATTTAACACCGTCAAGGTTAATCCAACAAGATGAGAAGTAGGAAACCTTTGCAGTCTCTTTCCAGCCCTGCAGTGCCAATAGATGTTACCACAGATGACTCTTCTATAGCCCAACTGAAAGCATTCTGGCTCCTGGGCTGCTGCTAGAGATCTGTCCATCTAAGGAAGGTGTCATCTACACATGGAGGGCTCAGAAAATCAGTCCACACAACTACAGAATCAGAGGAGGAAGTGGTTAAGCAGGACAGAGGGACGCTTTGTGTCAGTGTATTTTTGGACTCCATGCTTCTGCCTAACCATCCCAGAGTAGATGTGAGAAATGCACCAAGTGATGCAGACTTTACAGGGAAAAAAAAGCTGAAAGAGGTCTGTGGCTACATTCCCTGTGTATATAAAAAGTGTTCATTAAGCTTAAGGCAAGCCATCTATTTAGACTTTTGTTAATGCATCATCCCATGTGGTCTGTAGGCCCGTGTACAAGAATATATATGGCTATTGACTAACGTCAGGGAAAACAGACTTCCCACCCTAGATTAAGTTTATCACAATCTCTGCAATCAGCCCAGTGAGCAAAAGCACAAGTGATAGATGAGCCTGCCACAGCCTCCCGAATGCCAGCAGATACCAACTGACAAGCCATCAGAGGAAGGTAATTCCAAGCTAAGGCTGCTTGAGCAAATGGACCCTCCTCCTGACATTTAACAACCAGGTCTCTCCTTGATCTCTTCCATCCTGAGAGCTCTTGGCCACAGAAGCAGCCTCGCCAGCCAGGCCCCAAGCCAAAGACTACCAACAAATCAGCATCAATACCATGACATGTCTCCAGAGATGTAGGGAAGCCAGGCTGGTTTCCTCACCACTGCCAGGACAGGCTCTGTACAGCTGCAAACAGCTGCCTTCTGATCTTCTGCCCAGTCATCACATCTAGGGGCTATGGGTTTACAATTTGAGATGAATCTGGCAGATATCTTGACTGGAAGCAGTCAAGAGGAGGTTGGAGTGGAATAAAGCTTCTCTCTTTCCCCACAAGTAGAATCGGTTGATTTTAACATTTCAAATCAAGGTAAATCAACACTTCAGGTCAAAATTATACATTAATTACAAAAATATAATAAAACCATAATGCAAAATTGAAGCCAGAAGTTTTAACTTGTCTCAAACATTGCAGCTTAAACCAAAGTTTCCCCAATCTGTGCCCCACAGTGGTGCTTCTGTCTTCTCTTTAGTATTTGCAAAATAAGGATTCTGGTGACACTCCCAGTGGAATTCAAGTTGTTTCCAAATCCATCATAAAAATCCAGCCACATCTACAATGTAAGAATCTAACAGTAACTGTAAGGACATAGATAAGCAGTTCATATAAACTTAACCATCTGGAGAAGGAAACAGAACACTGTAAGCATCTTCATGTCAAAATTAATCTTGATTTAAACAGGAAACCAATATGGGACAGCAAGTAGAATGAAATGCTGATGTCCTCTGGCTTATCATTAAGTACTTGCTATAAAGAATCCGTTCTTCCTCAAAATTAAGATCAAGGTTTGCTTTTTCTTTCATTAAATTGCCTGAAAGCTTCTTGGTAACATCAGCAGTTTGTAAAGATGAAAAAAAATGTGCTTAATAGGTAATTGCAATGGGTTTAGGAACTGCTAATAAATACACAAGGAGGTTTATAAGAGGAACAGCCACTCATTCAAAGCCACTAGTGCCACAAAAGTCAATTCCACATGGAGTTGCCAGCTATACGACCAAATGGATTTGTCCCAAATCAATTATTATACAGAAAACGTTATCTATTGAATTTTATTTTAAAATCCAGCTCCAAACAGAGACTTGCAAGGCAACAGTGTCTTGTGTCAGGATGGGATTTCAGTCTCAACTCTAAACATTTTATACGTTACAGTTGCACAAAAATTTGGCCAATAGCAGCACAAAAGTCAACCTGATAAACACATTCAGCACTAAATCCAGCTGCAGTCTCCAGAGGAGCTGTAATTCACGGCTTAGGAGTTGTATCTATTATGTGACATTCTCATCAAAGCCCAAAGTGGAAATACATGCAGAAAATCTACAAGGAGGCTCTTGCAGATTAAAAATGACATTCAGCAACACAGAAGACAGGTCATTAGAACTGCAAAAGGTACACGAATGAGCTCCATAATAAAACAGATCAGCAGCAGTGACACAGGCAGTGGGGATTACAGCTGTCTGCTCTGCCTCTGCATCTGGTTACTGTGATGTGCCCTATGGAGGAGAAAGGGGAAAAAAAAAAGTCTCCATCTGATATGACTGCTTTGCCTGTTTAAGATTCAAAAGCTCCACTGAAAGCTTTCACAGAGCTGAAGGGAGCATGATTTATACAAAGAGCTACAAGCCTTTACAGTCCATTCTGAGCAGAATGGACATCAGTGCTACCTGCCTTTTGAGAGCAGGGTTTCCTCTTTTATTTACATGTGCTCTTCATTATGCTTTTAGAGTAACCTACCAATGCAGCCAAATCAATTCAAAGTATTTTGAAAGCATTTCAAGTAATTTCTTAGCATCACCCCATAGGCACTTGCTTCTATGTAGCTATAATCATTTTTCTGCAGAGATTTTCTTCATTCAAGTGGCTTTGCCAAGCAACAAGAAACAAAAGAATAACCATGTCTAAAAATAAGCAGGAAAAAATGTCAGAATCCCACAACTATTTGAATAGGGTCACCAGAAAGAGAGCAGGGGATAAATGTGTCTCTCCATGTCCTTCGTGTCTTTGCTGACAACCCAAAAATAGTGCTGTTCAATGTTTGATAGGTATGGCTCTATATTATAGCTTAAACTTATTAAAAAAAATCAATCTTAAAATTCACCATTTTCAGCTCTTCTTGGAATACGAGAAATAATCTGGCCAGTTGGTGCTTTTTAATCATCCTTCTGTGGCAGAAGAAAATTTTAACTATTTATTAAAAAAACCCCAAACAAACAACAAAAAACCAACCAAAAAAACACACACGTCATTAGAAAATTTCACCCTGTTCAGGTATCACAAAACTGGGATGTCTTTCCTTCAATTTAGCAGGTAAATTGGCATTGGACTTGATTTAACCTGAGTGTTTAGAGGGGCACTGCCCCAGACCTGCTGCTCTCGCATCTGATCAAGACACTGAAAGACAGAGACAGGGATTTTAACAACATAAGCCCTGTAAAAGGGGACTCAGAAGAAAGCTGCCAGCCTTGAATCCCAACTATCTCCCAGCGGAAAGCAAAGATAATTCTTCTTTAATTCAACCAATGTGAGTTCCCAGCTGCCCCACGATAATTTCAACTCCAGTGTTTTTCTTAAAAGTAAGAGGCACTATTTCCTCACTGGCAGCTCCCTTCTTTTTACTACTTCCACATTTATTTGAGACTGACCTAGTCAAAAACCTTGTAAACTATTGCCAGAGCCCAAGTATCACACAGCACCAGCCTTGTCACTAGTTTTAGGGCTGCCTTAAAACAAAAGCAATCAGAGCATTTCCTAAACCTGACTGTCCTCCCTCCACCCTACACGTTGACGTGGTCACTAAATCCCGCTGGGTAATCTCCAGAATCCATCTGTTCCTTTTCATTCTCATCCTGAGAAGCCTCCCATAGCCACTGATTATTTCTCAACTTGTCTGAAGAAATATCCTGTCTTCTGGCTTCCCAGACGCTTGTTTCACCCCCCACTCCCCAGAGGTTTGCTGAAAAAGGCAGCTGCAAAGATTATCCACTCCAACGTTGTGCCCAGGCTCTCTTCAAATCCCTTGAAGGAGGAAACATGTTCTCAAAAGGGGGAAAATGTTTAACAGAGGAGAACGAGTGTCCTTCAAAAATTGTTTTCTTCCCAGTTTCATCCCAGAAGCAAGATCCAGCTACAGATTCCTTTTCAGGTAAGCATCTCTTAAAGCACTGGTTAAGAGAAGTAAGAGTTAGAGTTCTACACCAACCACATCTAGAGTCTCCAATGACAACAAGATGATGTTTGTTGCATTACACAGCAGTTTGCACTAACAGGTTTGGAGGTACTGAGAACACTCACCAAAGGTCATCCTCAAACAGCAGATGTAAGCAGAAAAATGGTGACATTTTCCTAATGACCACAAAGCAGCTGAAATCAGAGGAATGCATATCTTCTCCTTTTTCAGGTCAATACAGCACATCTGCCCATTTAATGTATCAAACAGCTGCACAAAACACTCTAAATGCTTCTTGTTTAATTTGAGGGCTAATAAAAGTGGTGGAGAAAAAACCCCATACCTCTATTACTTGTGTTGTTGCATAAAATCAAAACACAAGAATCAAAGCCACAGAGGACTTGAGATTTAATCACTCTGTTGTATTTTGTTATTGCTTTATTTGTAACTGGAAGCCCCCCCAGGATTACAGCCATTGGACCCTTTATAGATTGCCACTGGCCCTCTACGTGCTCCAGCACCAAATGTACCCAAAACCTAAACAGCAAACACTTCTTGGTTTCCTTACAATCTCAACATTACTGCTGCTCAAGCTTAATTCCAAGATTTATGGGGATGCCAAAGGGTTAACTTTGCTTGAAATCTTCCTATTTATCGTCATTTGCTTCAAGTAAGGCAAGTACTGCAGGAATTTATGATGCCCAAACCTGACAGTCACTGACTGGCTAACAAATCTTTCCTTCTGTTTTCAAAATAGTTTTGTGTTAATCTCTCAGGTCACTATCAAAGACAGTTTAGCATCTAATTTATCACCTTTTGGGCAGAGATCCATGCTGAAAAATTCACATCCAAACTGTAATTTGGTTCAGCTAATGGGCTTTTCTCAGAGGAACTGGACAATTAAAAACATATGGAAATGGAATAAGCTGCTCACTTTTCAACTAAATGTTTGCTCTGTGTCTTGGGAAACAAATTTAGGATGAACAAGCTGAATTCAGTCAATGGATTAAAAAAGAGGACTGGACTACTGTTATAAATCATTTGTCCTCCTTTCACAAGCCACAGAGCAGTATTTTATATTCTCTTTTTTAACAGAGCATCATGTCCAACAATGGAGAAAAACCTTCAAGAAGGTACAGGTTCAAACAGGATTTCTACTACTTAAAGAAGGAAAAGAACCATAAAAGAAAAAAGCTCTTTACGCACTATAAACATTTGACACATTTAGGCACCTAGATACAGTAATCAGAAATGTCAGGTTAAACAAGAAAAGCATGAAGGCAAAAATAGTTTAAAATGTGTACATCAATGTACAGTGGCTTTCATTATAGTGGCAATCAATCACAGATTTTGGGTAGAATTATGACATTCTATTATTTCAGGAAAATATCATGGTACAGCTGACACCTTTATGGAAATACAAAGCCTGGAAACATATATGGCATTTTAGCACTGTTTCATTCTCTTTTTTTTTCTCTCCCTGAGAAGTGCCAGTGCCTGTGTAACAATTCACAAGTGACACAAGCCCCTGATACACACGCTGCTGACCTTCTCCCCTGGGCTTTGGTGGATGCTGGATGAGGACAGAAGGAGAATATCAATGCCACTGACATTCCTTCACTGGCTATTTTACAATGCTGTGTATAGCCATAAGGAAAACTCAGTCATAAAATTTAGCATGAATCAATTTATTCATTTATTAACCCTGGTCTCCTTCCCATCTCAAAGTGGTGAAGTCTTCCATTGTATTCTAAAATGCTCTGGGTCACTTACCCTCTTCTCTTCTTCATAATACACATGCTTTTAGTCTCCGTGCCCTGTGCTCTGCCAGCTTCATTAGTAATTAAAGCTACTGAGCACAGCAGCTCTCTCCAGCTGCAGGAGACTCCAGGACTTCCCAAGTGAGGAGCACGTGCTAAAGGTGAAGGCCCTGGGATTACACCTTGTTGCAGCTACACAGTCACACTTACAACAAGAAAGAAACTGGAAAAATAAATGGCACTATCATGCTATTTCCCTTCTAAGATTGTTTTGGCCAAAACATGGGGCTGAACTGGTGAGGTCCAGAAGTAAAAGGACTATAAAATGAAGTAAAATGACTATAGGTGTATATTCTATACACCTATATATTCTATACACCCATAGCTGAAGACTTAGTATTTCTAGAGCACAGCTATGGCATGCCAATGTTCTGCAGGGCATCACAACAGGAGCACACCAACAAGTGGGCTGCACTGAGTTTTTCAATTAAAAGTAGAAAATGTAGCCCTTAGCAACAACAGAGTCAGGATAAAAATAAATAATAATAATAAAAATATCCACACAGGAAGAGAGTGGAAGCTACACCCTTGAAATGCCTTTTGATGTTAATACACTGCAATGAGTCTTAATCTGCCTCATGAAATACTGTAAGTAAATAAAAAGCAGGAACACAAGCTTATCTCCCCCCACATTTCAAGAACACCTAATGCCTTCCACACACGTTTGTTCTTTTTCTTGTAGCCACTGAGGAAAAAAACCCCTCAAAATACCCTTTTCAATCCTTCTCCTCAACGAAAAATGGCTGGTAAGATCAACTAAGTGAGATGAGAAACAAAACCCAGGCTGTTGGTTCAGTAAGTCCTTTGCTTACTGTATATTTCATAAAGACCAAAGGTTTGATGTTAATTTTCTGTGATGCATTTTCCAATAATCCATGAGTCTGAGCTTGAGCACTGACAGAAAGAAGTGTTGTATTTCACAGACACACAGGAGCAGGCAGTTTTAGGATCATTTATTTAATTATGCAAATGCTACTCTTGTGACAACAAGAGACAGACTCAAGCTGAAACCATACATTGGATAATAAAGTTCATACCCAACTGAAGATTCATTACCTGCTGCGTCAACTCCAGCTATTACCACATTATTATAGCTTATGCTACTGTGTAGTTAAAGTTGAGATAACACTTCCAATCTAAACCTCTATTCTTAGGACAGTTAAAAGTAAGTGTTTGTTGTATATGTTGGCTTTAATTGCCCATTCTAGGAGAGATGTTGAATGTACAAATTAAAAACAAAACCAACCATGGCTCCGAAGCTAATCACCGTTGAATAAACAAAGAGGCTTTTTAATCAACATAAACTCCACTTCTTTCCTGCATTTTACAGCCATGTATACCTAGAAGATGCAGTGTTTTCCCCAGTTCTCACCAACAGGTATGTTAATATCACCTCAGCAGAAGACTCGTGCATCCCCCAGTATACACATGATGTAACTGGTACCCCACCAACCAGGCTCTGCTTGGCCAGCACGCTGATAAGCTCCTGCTGATTTCTTCCCTGCTAGGTTCATTTTCAAACCAGTGTTCATCCAATCCAACCATCCTTCTACCACCTTTCCTAGAGCTGTGCTGCAGTCAGTAGTGAAGAAGGAGCCATGCTACAGAAATGCTACTTCATGGTCCTACTCCCTCCTCTCAAAGCTTTATTTTGACCCAAACTCAAAGCAGGTATTTACACCATAAAAACTCTGCTTTCTTTCAGTGCCACAGGGTTCCCAGCACAGTGATGAAATGCCAGCCATGACAAAATACAAGACAGCATGTGCAGCAGTACCTAAGGATGGTACCCAACCATATGCCTGAGTCTTCCTAACCAAGGACTGCTCCTAAAAGGACTGAACTTTTCTCTCCTATGTACCTGCCACCTTCTCCATTGCTTTGGCTGCTGGGAGGATCCCACAGCGACCTGAAATGATTCCCTTGAGGAAAATATCCTTGATCTTTTGCACCAGGACTCCCCAGCAGAGCAGGAAGAAGTGCTGCAGCCCAGCTACCACTTAGCACATCTCCTCACCATAAACAGGAATCAAGAATTGTAAACCAGCTGCCTGGGAAACAGAAGACTCCACCATGGATGTGGTTTGGGGTTTGGATGCAATCCCAGAGGAAGGCTCCTGTTACCCTTTTACCTTTACTAATGATAGGATGAGAGGAAATGGCCTCAAGTTGCACCAGGGGAGGTTTAGATTGAACATTAGGAAGAAATTCTTTGCTGAGAGAGTGGTCAGGCCCTGGCACAGGCTGCCCAGGGAGGTGCTGGAGTCACTATTTCTGGAAGGGTTCAAAGAACGAGTAGATGTAGCACTTGAGGCCATGGTCTAGTGGTTAGGGAGATGTTGGCATGACTTGATGACCCCAGAGGTCCTTTCCAACCATAATGATTCTATCTAAGGTGAATTCTTACTACAGACACTTCAAGGGGTTCAGGTGAGTGCAGCTGCCAGAGCCCAGGGAGAAGCAGCAGCACGTGGCTGGGACAAGGGACAGAACTGTCCTTGTGGCACAAGCTTCAATTGGCTCAGGTGCACCATAAACCTGTGACTCTAAGGTAATTATATTTTAAAATCTTCCTGCTGAGCAAAAAAAGCTTTTGCATGTAATGGAACACTCCTTAGAAACTGAAGGACCAACAGAGGATAGGAGGCATGTCTCAGCTACACTTAGGTGTTCAAGGCTTAAAAGCTAAAGCACTTCATCTCAGGGACCAAATACACCACGATACTGGACAAGAAATCTAGGATAACTTCTGCACAAAAATTAGTTAGCTCATATTAAACAGCTCTCTCTACCCATAAATCTTGAGTTGCTTAAATTACAAGATTCAGGGGTACTCCAAAATGTAGACTTAGCATCTTTTTGATTAGTATATTAAAACACTACTTTTCAATGTGTCACAGTGCCATGCAATAAAAACTTGCCTTTGGCTTTTTTTTTTTAAATAGAAAAAGGATTTTATTATCAAAATGTTTTTTGGTAATATACAGCTACTGCACACCAAACACTGTGTATGAAATACCTTCTTGGCTGGGAAGATTGATGTGCTTACTGTTATTGGACAGCAGACAACTCTAATATCACCGAGGACTGAGGCACATACTTAAGTACAAAGCACCACAAAAATCTCTCCCGTTCTACATTTTTCAGGGCTGAGGAAATGTTATTATATACATGTTTGTTTAGATACACAGGCAGATCTAAAGTACGGAAAGAAACAGCTTTCAACAAGATGAATGACATGCAGAACACACATCTGATCTCCCCACTTGAAAAATGTTCTGGCTGCCAAACTCCCTTCTCTGCTACGAGCTCCTCGTGTCCCTGCTCTGCAGAGCAGCTTTTAACCCACTGCAATGGCTGCAAGTGCCTGACTCCAAGAAATCCAAAGGTAAGCAGATCCAAATCTCACCAGAGCTAATGGATTTGGCCCTTATCTTCCCTTGCTAAAACATCCCGAGGACCAAGAGACTTATCTAAGCATTAGGAATCAATATTAATATTATAATGTAATATTCATGTATTATTCTCTTGACAGTGTTTTAGCTTATATACAGCACTTCAACATAAGCACTTGCTCGTACATACTTTTTTCATCTGCCTCATTACAATTTTTCTACTGAATTAAAGTATCTGAATGTGTTAGCTATGTCATCTGCTCAAGTTTGGTGAAGTTATTTTTAAAGCAGTTCATTGCATAGCTTGAAAACTGCCACAAGAGGAACGCACATGGCTGGGTACATGGAGGAGGGGGTAAAAAGCACTTGTACCCAATTTGTCACCAATAAAAACAATGAAAAAAACTCTGCAAAAAAGGAGAAAGAAGCTAAAGGCCCAGCACAGACCACTAACAGCACAGATAACACTTCTAGTTGGGATTTCAAGTGCAATTCCATAGCTCAGACACTCTTTACAACTAGTCCATGGGATTTAAATGCCTAAATCATTCATGTAGTTTATGAATTCCTCTACTCATCCTACTGCATTTTTGACTTTCAAAACCTGAGCAAAAGGTCAACAGCAAAATTCCCAGCAGAACACACAGCTGCCTGAGCCCAGGATGGAAAACTGCCCAAGCCCAAGCCAGCAGAGCCACACCAAATTTCACCAGCCAAAGTGCCCACACCACAGTGCGTTTGTCTGCCTGGACAAAAAGAATAATGCTTAGAAAGTTCTACATATGAACAGGCTTCCCATACATCTCCAGATGAAAATGCAGCTTGCAACCAAGTGCTGAGTGGGAACTTCTCTCTGTAAGCATCAGGAGACCTGCAAGACCAGGGGAAGTGGCTGCACGGCACGCTCGGCGCTTCGACACTATTTCATCCCAAGGTTCCAAAATGATAATAGACTTGATTCTAATTGGATTGTCTGCAATGAGCCAATTTAAGTGCTAAATGCTGCAAATTATTCAGCATGACATAGCAATGCAATGATCTGAGCCACTGCAGGGCAGGAGGCTTGTGGAAAGCTCCAGCTCCTGAAGCACAATAAGGAGATGCAAGTCTTGCTTGGCATGTCTCCATCAGCCAAATTCACATTGTTTCAGCATGCCCACTAAGCATTAACTAATGTTCTGACCTAGAACACAACCACTGTCAGCCACCACACCTGATTAGAAGATGATTTTTCTGAGCACACCTTTAAAGTCCATATCACTCTAATTGCTGGCTTTCAAAAAGACTAAGTACCTATGACAGGTCTGCTACCCAGGGCTGTGAAATATTGATCTCACCACAAGCTTTAAAATATTTAACTAAGTCTGTACCTTCATCATCAGGGTAAGAATGTCACAGTTACTCACAAAGATTTAAGGGACAGGGAGAGACAGACATTTAAAGCTCTAGATTTTATTCTGGTGCAATTACAGCAACATGAATTAGAAATGCAAATGAAGGAGTCCTGTGTTACTGCTTGGTCCTGAGCATAACACAGTTCAAAAGACAATTATTTTTAGTAATTCCGTGTAAAGTGGTTTTCAACCTATAGTTCCACTGTAAAATGTATTTAAATTCTGTTTTCTGCTAGGAAGGAACTAGCAAGTTATAGGGCTCTCTTCTGATTTGAAGTTTCAGATTATTTCAGTATCTTAGAGGTGCCTACAAGAAAGGTGGGGAGGGCCTTTTTACAAGGACTTGTAGTGATAGGACAAGGGGTGATGGTTTTAAACTACAGAAGGGAAGACTTAGATTAGACTTTAGGAAGAAGTTCGTTACTCTGAGGGTGGTGGAACACTGGAACAGGTTGCCTAGGGAGATGGTGGAGGCCCCATCCCTGGAGATATTCAAGGCCAGGCTTGATGTGGCTCTGAGCAACCTGATCTAGTTAGAGATGTCCCTGCTGACTGCAGGGGGGTTGGACTAGATGACCTTGGAAGGTCCCTTCCAACCCAATGCATTCTATGATTCCATGACTATAGCAACAATTCACAAAACAGAAAGAAAAAAAAAAAGTTATCCGTGAATCACATTCCCAATTTTAAACCAACATTATCATTCTCCTGCACAACAACCACAGGAGACCATCCAGAATTCTCTTGAGACAAGAGTTTTACAGTTGCAATTAAAGTCCAGACTCAAACATCAATGTTCACACTGTTGCACGTAAGAAGTATGGAGTTTTACATCTAATTTCTGGTCCCTGAACCTGAAACACTGGTCCTCCAATCCCCCAGAGCTGGAGACACAAAAGCCTGAGAACAGGAGAGAGAAGTCTTACATCTTGCCTCTCAGCTGGGTATGCATCTCCTTCAAAACAATTTAGCAGCACTCATCCTTAGTGGAATCAAGTCCTCAGCTCTGCAAGAACTCTTGGATACAAGTTATCTGTCCCCACTGATATAAAAATGACAGATTTTAATACCTTCTGTCCAATATCATGCCTACTTGTCAGTGTGATGGTACGCAGTTAATCACCACCATCTAATGTGAATACATCATCTGATTTACTGAACAGAAATATTTATTAAAAATTTCTGCCCTAACTTGACTTTGCTTCTTGGCTCCTGGATTTATTAGAATTAACTCCAGTAGATGAGCAGTTTACTGTATTTTATTTTCCCACATATTTTCTAATCCACGGAGGCACGGGAACATTAATTCAGGAATTGGCTGCAATTATTTTTTGCTATTCAGCTAGGGGCAGTAAATGCAAACAGAATTGGCTGCAGTTCAATGTCATTGCTTAAGATTTGCTCCATTGTTCCCCTAGATGCAGATGTTAGGGTATATAATGCTAAATCAAAATAGTGACAGTGTCATCCTATGTACTTTCTAAAGGGTTCCCAGTAGGTACAGGGGTTTTTTTTAATCTGGAAAATTAATTTCTTTTTCCCTAAAAGCAATCATATAATTACAGAATTAAGATCACTTCTTCCATCACCAAAATTTGAAAAGGAAAGAATGCCTGAGCTGCTCATATTTCATACATAGCTCAGAGTGCACTGCAAGCTTCAAGCATTCACCTTAATCATGACGGCAGCGAAAAGATAAATAAGATATTTCACATAGCTATTTAAACAATGAGTCTTTCTCTTGCAAATGCCAATTCCTTTCACGCTGAAAGCACTAGAGAGGCTGGAAGAACTTGAGTGTTAATCAGGATTTTCAGCACAATTCTCCAGGATCTCAAACCAATCATTCTCTTGCTCTTTGGAAACGCTGAGGGCAACAAAAAAACAAGCAGAGGCAGCCTCTCCTTTTCTGCTGGGTTTGTTCAAGAGCATTGTTTTGTCTTTTCAAAGAAATGCAGATGACACACTGCTACTGCTGCTATTTTTTCTTTTTTCTTTGCGTGTGGGGGGGCATAGATTATCTGCAGATCGATATTATTGCTGTTTATCACACAAAAGGCTCTTCTCCAAGGAGCAAGCTGTGTGGGACAGCATAGGGACCCAGCAGATATTACAGGGCCACTGCTTTAGATGTAACCACAACTGAAAATACCAATTATCTTCCCCAACAAAGCTCCTCTGTAGCTGCCTTAGCCTAAGAGAGACATTACCACGACACCCCTGAGGGCAGCCAGCTATCTTTTACTCATTTTTGTTTGCTCATTTTAAGTGCTGGGGGGAAATTAAAGGAGGAAATGATGAGATTTAAAAAAAAACAAAAATAAATAAAAAAAAGGCTTTCACTGCTTGCCCCTCCCCACAGAAATAAAGACACAAACAAAATCCATCTCTCTTCCCTCTGCCGGGGTGCTCCCAACAACAGTTATTACAGCTCCCAGCTGGGAGCTCCCTCTGAAGACTGTCACAGCCACAGGTTCCTATCAGATTAGCAGGAGTAGGAAGAGATGCTGCCAAAATTGTGTACAGCACCCGGCACGTACAGCCCTTCACAGGCTGGCTGAGCACTGCCAGGCAGCTGCAACAGCCCAAGATTCATCTCCAATGTCAGAAAAGGAGCCCATGTAAAGATGAACACACTCCAGAGATAATGAGCTCCCCAGGGAGGAATTGAACATCCTAGGCTTGAAAGAGGTCCGCCAAGAATAAGTTTTTATTTACACTCATTTCAAATGTCCACAGTTTTACTGCAGGAAGCCATAATCTTGACGTCCTCAGGTCTCAGCTCCCACCCTCCCAAGCCTTTTACTACTGACCTTCAGTGGCTCTTTAATTGCAACTAGCACTCTTGACAGAAGTAAAATATACATTTTAATGGATCAATCTAGCTTTTTAAAATGAAGATGAAAAGCCAAGCACTGCAATTGAGAATCATGGCCTGGCTGCCCACTCCCATCTCCTTGGTAGTTATTTTCCACTGCAGTAGTGCAAAGAAAACTCTAATGCTTTCAATAAAATTTCATTGCTGCTTTTTACTTAGACTTAAGAAAATAGTAATAATAAAAATAAAATTAAAAATTGGGGTTTGAAAGCAGCTGCAGCCCGAGAAGATGGAAGGCACCAAGTCTTCCTGCCCCTTCCTTATCTATTATTATTTATCCAGCACATCATTGAAAGGTGACAGGGCACAGCTCATTTCAGGACTAGAATCCTGCACCCCACCTACAGACTTCTGCAGCTCTGAATTGTACAGAAAGGGGCTACAACTGCTCAGTATCTTCCAGCTTAAGCACAAGGAGTGTTACTGCAGACCATGCACAGAACAGGAGGAAGAGGAGTGTCCAAGAGGAAATTACCAAATTTAGTAATTATGAAGCTAGATAAAACTCACGCTAACAAGATTAACTTATTACACTAGATGAATAAGCTACCTCTTAAGACTCTGCTTATTATCAGACTATTAAAGTCAATTTTTTTGCATGCAACATGTCCCATTCCAACAGTACATCCTGCAGGAAATAACACAAAGCTGCTGGCTAGAGGCTGGGCTGTGCCCTTCAGGCTGTTCTGTCTGCTACAAGGGCTTTTCATTTCTTTATTCATTTATTAAGTCTCCAAAAGGCATCAGCAAAAGCATCTAGCAAAGCAACTGTGCTTCAGGTGACTCTGCAGTACGTGGCTGAATTAGACTTGCTTTAGGGAACAGGGTGTTAAAGAGAAGAGCATGGAGGCAGCAATGGGTCAGTCCACCCAAAGTTCATCTCACAAAACACTAACACAACGTGAGTGAGGGTCTGAGCTTTGAGAACATCAGCCCCTGTGCTTACCTTTTCAGAAGCAAACAGCTCCTCCTTCACTGCTTCCTAAGGGCTGTAAATAAAATAAAACCACAGAGCAGATGACTTCACTTGGGCGTTTCCTTGTGCACTGAGTTCCCAAGAAGCCCTTTTGTTATATACTGGTGGGGACCAAGCATGCTGAGGACATCATTTATCAAGATAATTATGCAGATACTACAGAAAATCCAGCCAAGATAAACTCTATCAGTATACAGAGGTAGAGTAACTGAAAAACCAATGGTAATAAACAGTGTTTATTGAATAAATGATAAAGTGACTAAGAGCTGAGCTAAACATAACTCTAAGAAAAATCAGATCAATGTGGGACTCCCACATCTTTAGACATTTTGCTGAAGACTCTGTGTTATGTTCTGCAGGGCAGAAGCCATTCTGGCTGTGTGCTCTGCCAACTTCTGCAATGAATCAGAACTTTACACATCTAGGATGGTTTGTTAATAGAAAAAGAAGAAAAAAGAATGATTACAAATGTTTATTTGTCTTTAAAGCGTGGAGTCTTGATTTAATGTTAAGGATGTGAAGAAAAGGATGAAAATTGTCTTTATGCACCATTCCAAGAGAAAATACAAACATCAAAGTGTCTTCAAATCTCACTGGATTGTAGCATATTTGAGTCAATCACTATGACAAAAATCTGTAATCTGAAATTAAAGGGCAATTGTTTTCTCCTTCTGTGAAATTTGTGGTTACAGTTTAACAAGGCAAAACTATTGCTAAGAGATGACAAACTCTGCAATGTGAATCTGTAATTAAATTTCAATTAAAAGATGGAAGCAAGCAAAAAGAAAAAAATCTATAAATGATCAGTTTGCTTTACAGGAAAATACTTTAAAAAAATTATTTAAAAAAAATCACCAAAACCACAAAATTACACATTTTCTCAGTAATGCAACAGCATCAACACTTAATCACAAGCTTATAAGTAGTTGGAAGCAGCATGAACTTCTGCAGTAAAAGTTTCTCCTCCCTTAAAATGAAAACATGCCCAAATTCCTCCCCTGAACACGTCGCTTTCCAATACTGAAGGAAACCTCTCAAAGAACGTTAATACATAAATATTTAAGATTTAAATGCCACTGGGTCAAAGGGTTAGTGTAATACAATATTACTGTTATACTTTGCATTATTATCATTATAGCTATGCTTGGTTTGCATTTTTACAGCATATGAAATCAAATTAGTTTGCTCTTCTGCTAAGTGCACAGTTCCTGGTGGCTGTTAGTGTGACTTGCAGGTCAGGAAAAACCTGGAATTTGGCAAACGTCTCTTATTTCCATAGGCTCCTATCACCTATAAATCTGATTGAGAAGAGTGAAGGGGAGAATAGCTCAACATATTTTAAAAATAAAGCTATTGCTACCCAAGAAACTTGGAACTATAAAGTAACTGGAAACTGCTGGATGAAAAATGGAAGAGATTCAAAGCACTGCAACCCTTACAGAACGAGCCCCTCTTACTAACCAGAGCAATGAAATTATCTGGTACGTTTCCTAATGAGCTTTCTTCGCATATTATCTTATGGATAGCAATGTAGAATTCACAGAACCCTTGCTACAGAAATTTTAGGCAGTTCCTGCTGAGTTCTCTATTGAATAACCCCATAAAAAGTGTCCTAATCAGACCTTGTGACTACACCACACCACTATTCCATCCCTGCTTGCCCTGCCCGAGATGAGCACATACAATGGTATGACCTCGAAAGGAGTTTAGTATTCAGGTCACACTGATATGACTAAAATTATTTTTATATCAGTATCATTCATTTTTAGGTAGATTAATTATACTAAATATGTGCTATATCAACAGACTTTTCATTATGGTCCATTTAACCTCATAAAACATAATTGATTCCTATTTGCTCTATCTGATCGATGCTTCGGGCTCACTGCTGAACTGGGTGAGTAAAAAAGACAAGGCAGAGAAGGGCCATCTCTCTGCAGGATAAATAGCATGGCTGATATCCCATGTAGCTCAGGTTGTCTACATAAATATATGTCTATGCACTTATGGAGAACACAGAAATTAATATTGATGCTTTATTAACTCAGAAATCATATCCAAGAAACCTGTAATTGATAAATCCTCAGTATTTACTAGCTTGCGTTTCAAGGCACTGGAACTAGACTTCCTCTGCTACATAAATAAAAGGAATACCAGCACAATATTCAGCTTAAAGAGCTCCCCTCTTTGGCTGGTATTTCCCCCCAGTGCTTTGGAAGATTGGTTTAAAGTAGTTATGACCTTTTCGTCTGCAGAATATGTCACAGAACGTAGCAATGGGGAAGGGAGAGGCAGGCAGTGGTGTCACCCTGCTGTGCCATGGCCCTTGCTACAGGCTGCTGTGTCCTCAGTAACTGAAAAGCTTCAAATTTAATTTATGAATAAAAGAATAGCCACCACTGCCTTACATGGACCTTCAGTCCACAGAAGCAACAGGAAGGATGACACGACTGAAGGAGCTGTGGGATGAGATTCACACGGGCTGTGTTTCTGAGGTCCTTTCCTTCCACACTTGGATTTCTCTGACAGATGTTTTAGATTCTGGGAAATCAGCTCAGTGTCACAAGATGAGCAATGTAGGAACTGGCAGATCTGAAAAACTACTGGTTCAGGCAAGATTGAAAGATATTATTTACATTAGTGGGATCATAGCCTGACTTCAATCTGTCAGAGAAAGACGTATGGAAACATATAAAATGTATGAACACAACAGTGACACATCCCTTTGATTCCTCAATTACTCAAGATCATGTATAGAATTCAGCACTTTTAGTAAATAAGATAATTGTAATGTATATTAATGCAACCTGCTGGAAGCAGAACCTTCCAAACATATTTCACCTCTAAGAAACAAGACATTAACTTCACATCACTGAAGATAATTGGGTCTTCAGCTGACCTCTTTAAAGAAGAAAGCCACCTGGAGATTAAACCCCCTTTTTCTTGAAACACTCAAAGATGTTAGGATAATGCTCTTAATAGTGGGTAAATATTTCATAGCCAAGTTCTTAACATTCATATTTAACTATGAAAGAAGCTTATTCGATATTTTTAGGAAGAAATAACATTTAGCCAAGCCAACTAATTTACTACTTGTTGCAGAGAGTTTTTAGTGTGACAGACGGCAACAAAATGAACAGATATATAAAAAGAAAACTTCAGAACTGTATTTCCAACTGTTGCTTTTCAGAATTTCTCAGCTATGGGAAGAGAGAAGGATGTATATTTCTTGTACAAACACTCAGAGTGGAGGTTTGCCCTTTGGGTCAGTTAAAGCCCACTTAATTCAAATCTGAAATAATTTTTAACTTAAACTCACATGAAGATGTATTACTAACAAAGACTTGCAGTTCAACAGATATGTCAACCAAATAATTCTCAGTCAGTTTTACCATGTGAAAAAACAGTCTCCAGTACATATAAAATATATTTAATGTTTCTGAGAAACCATTATTTGAAAGCTCACCTGCCCTGCATTTCTTTTAATGGGTTTATCAATTTTTAGAACACCTAGGGTATAGTAATATTTAATACTATGTACTAAACGTTAACCAACATTTCAAAGCAATAAAAAAATACCAAGAGACAGTTTCAGATTTCAAGATGCCGAGCTTGTCCAGCCAGCTAATCATCTCCCAGCACAAGAAAAACAAGAGGAAAACAGCTACAGCACCAGGACTTGGTGATTAATTTAACTCTTCCAGGTAAGCACTTCAGGAGGAACGTCTAAAGGCACAATTAAGGGATGCTGAAGCAGGATTTCTAAAGAATCCTTGCTGTGAGATGACGCTAGACCCAAAAGCTTTTACTTTCCTCTCCACTAAGGCAGAAGCAATTTCCTTTGATTAGGGACTGTGACAGCCCCTTAGGTCAAGATGAAAGATCTATTTTTTTCCTGGGTGAATCCGACATGCCAATCACCCCGTCAGCCTCAATGGAATAACATTTAGCAGCTAAGGCACAAATAAGTGGACACAGCTGCTCTTCCAGGGGGGAGTCTGGACAGGGTCTAGAGACAGACAGTCCACTCCAACCATGACAATGTCTGCACATCTCAGAAAACCTTCACCACATTTCACAAGGGCTGTGACAAACCCTGCTACTGGGCAGGATTCGCCGTCCTAAACTGGGAACTTAGTGTTATTCTAGCAGGATGTGAAGATCAGGTTGATGTCTCCAGACATCAGGATAAGAAAAATATTAATTTAACATTTGCTTTTATAGCATGCTGGCCCTTTACAGATGAGAAGCAGCTACTCACAGTGCCCTTTTGTTGCTACAGCTGCTATAGAGCACCAGGGCTATAGGGCTGAGGGTGCTCACTTCAGTCTGGTCACTGAATTACTCTCACATGTGAGAGCGCCACAAGTACCCACATCCACGTACTACAGACTCAGATGGCTGCATGAACTCTGAGGGAATGTACTACACATCTGCATGTACACCTTGCTCTTAACTGAAACATGGATTTTACTGTTTGACCTGAAAATCTGCAGTCTGAATAGCAGCATTACACCTTTATGGGTTGTGAAAGGTAATCTCAAAGGTTATAAAGGGTTAGAAATTGTAGGCGTGAGGCAAGTGAAAAAAGGAATGTCTCCTGTCCTCACTGCTCATCTGCTCTGGCCCTTCAAGAGAAGTATTTCCTGCCAGCTTCCCAAATTACACCCACAAATAATTCAATACTGTTATCACTGAGATCTTCCCCCCCCTGATTTCTTAGGCAGATAAGCACATAAGGCACCTCATCCTCCAGCATCAAAAGGAGAGAAAATCCACCAACAGTTTGGGCAATTCCTTCCATTTCCCTCTCTCATTACTGCAGAGCTAATTATCTTCCAGTACTTACCCCAACAAAGTCAGCCAGCTAAAGAAATTGCACCCATCACATAAAAGCATTCCCACCCTCTGGATCCAACTGTCAAAGTGGTCCCTGCCTGAGAAGGCCCCTTTGCAGCCAGGGACAAGCAGCACACCAGGGCTAAGAACAGATCTCACACCAGGGCTAAGAGGAGCTCTCACACCAGAGCTAAGAGGAGACCTCACACCAGAGCTAAGAGGAGCTCTCACAGCATCTCACACATGTCCCCAGCCCCAGGCAGAGCTCAGTGCTACACAGGCTGTAGTTGAAGTTTCCCACATCCCATATCCAGTGGGTATGGGAACTAGACCAGAGCAGAACTCACCTTCCAGCATCATTTTCCATCTGCTGGAGGTCACAAAGTTGTATATCAGCACACGGGGTCATAAAGCTGGATTTTATCTGAATCTGCAAGGATTCATCTCTCTATCTGCACAGTCTATTTGCCCTAATTGCTGCTTTGACTCAGAGAGATTCAAGCATTTGTCAATTTAAACAAAACTTTTCCACATTGTTTGAATATATCTAAATGCATTCAGGAATGTAATGAAGTCCCACTTCCCACAAAAATCTGTGTCTATTGCACCTAAATAGTTCAGCTGAGGATTTATTTGAATTTACAGGCGGCAACCAAGTCATATATTGCTTTCTTAAATGCCTTATACAAGCAAAAATGCCTGAGACACGAGGAGTTCAGCATAATAGCAAACCAATGCTTCATAAAAAGCAGTAATTTTATAAAGCAGTTCTTTTAAAAGAAGCTTTTAAAATAAAATAGGCTTTTTTTATTTCTTCAATACTGAAGATGATCAAAACCAACCTAATGAATTCCCTGAGCTCCGGCATTTCTCACAAAGCCCTGACTGGCCATCCCCTTTACCTTGCTGTATATCCCAACACCTATTATGGACCTGCCATTAGAAGGAACTGGAAATATCACAGATTCCAGAATAATAAATAGCTGTGTGTGATTTTCCATCAACAAAGCAACGTGCTAACCCCTACCAAAGTGAAGTCAGCTCTTGAAAATACATTCCACATTTTCTAGGCTTAGGGTTTTCAGTGAGAAAATGCAAGGTCGTGCACTGTGGTTCAATTTACAAAATTAGCTACTGATTATTATTTATTTGCACCATATCAGAATTCAGAAAATATGTGATGACTCAACATCTGAAAGGACGAAAGAGCCATAAAAAATGCTTTAAATTTAACATCTACACAAAGGAACAGAATATCCAGCAAACTTGATTATTTTCCAAGTTCATGCTAACTTGCAAACATAAAAAGACTTGGAGATGGTGTGGGAAGTTAAATGGGACATTTAATTTTACCAAACTTGCCAAGATCAGCTGACTTTATGTAACATTTTCCAGTGCTGGCTTTTCATGCAAATGAATACATATGCTTTGTCTCAGAGGACAAAAATAATAATAATAAAAAAGTAAGAAAAAGGAAAGAAAGAAAGGAAAAAAAGAGTCCTACTAACTCAGATAACAGCTTTTAAATTTTAAATACACACAGATGTAAGCATGCTCCAATGAAGGCTTCTTCACCTCTACATCATCATGTCCCCAGGGTATTAAATGCTCTTAATCAACAGTTGTTGATAATGATGTGTCACCTATCAAGATAAAAGTCTGAATGCACAAACATCTGTTACATTCCTTTGTTAGGCAACTGGTAACATAGTTTTGGAACAAATAAAATTTGACTTTTAATTATCGTCTTACACCTTCTGCTCAGTTATTGAACAGCATTAACCCATAAGGCCATTTAACACATCAAGAACCATAAAACTAAGTCCTATGTTTCCATATGAACAAGATATTTTTAATATAAAACTAATGTTATCTACTTTAGTTTTTCAGTCAAGTCACGACTTTGGGTTGGACAAAAGTAAATTGTGTTATCCTAGGCAAAACAGCTAAAAACAACTGGACAAAAATACTGTACTAAATTTTAACTGACATAGTTTAAGTAGTACCACGTAAATAGCACAGGATAATTTTCATCGTTTCCTTTAATAACAACGACACCTTTTAGAGACATATTTAGCAAGTAGGAAGCTAAACAACTACATACACAAATGAAGACATTACATATGTTATAATCACAGCCCACATTATTCCTTTTCTTTTTTTAATTGGGCTGACTTCTCTCATCATAATTACAGTGGTAACAGATAACTACACAAAACACTTTTCTTCTTCCAGCATCTGCTTGCACAGAGAAGTGTTTCACAAAGAGGTCAGGTAAGTGCAATGCCCTAAAAATACCTTTAACACCACAAATGTGTATTTAAACAATATGATGTCCTACAGCAGTATGAGAAAAAGATTTGCTATGCCATTTGCCCACCAGGACAGAACCATTCCCTAGGGCCTCTCTTCTACCTCTGGGTTCAACCCTGTTCTCCTGTGTCCCCAACAATGTGACTTTTTCCAAAGACTCATGACTTGGCCCTTGCTGTTACCCAGAACACATATACTGGTCTCAGAAGGTGGCCTAGAGACCTAATGATATTTATATTTAAGGGATGAAAATATTCAAGAAAAAAAAAGAACTACAACAAATTCTTCACACAAATACAGCATTTTCTATGTGGAGTGCCAGCTATTTGCACCCATGTTAGTGCTGTGGTAACTAGGCAGCAGTTAACTCCATTCTGTTGGGTGGAAGAGCCCCAACATATGTTTTTCTATAGGTCAAGCAGTGAAGGTGCCCCACAAATGCATTTGTATTGCCTCAACCTCATTTCACAGAGAGCAAACTGGGGTCCAGGCTCACCTAAGCTACCTAAACATCTACATCAGTCATCTAGGCCTCCCAAATCAATGGAAAGAAATAGGATAATGACATAAATAATCTTGTTTTTGAAAAGTGGTGATAATGTTGCTACTAACCTCTCCATGCACAGCAGTTCTATCCACTGATAGCTCCTTGCTGCTTGATAAAAAGCACAGTACATTGCAATTCCCAAAGCTCAATCCAAGCACCTAACCCCCCAGTGATTTCACAAGAAAACCCAGCCACATTCCACCATTCCCATATGCCAGCCAGGGAATGCACAAAGGAACCACCTTCTGCAAAAGCTGCTGAAAAAACTGCTACACAGCAGGGAATAGAGAGCCCACAATAACCCAAAGGACCTGCCATGAGCTGTGCAGCGAGAAAAGCTGTAGCATTAGAGCTATGAAATATCCTAAATATATATATACATACCAGCTTGTATTAATAACCAATATGAAAGCCATTTTTGTTAGACTCTTACTTCTCAAAAAAACTCTCAACAGTAGAAATGAGCATTTTTAAAGGTTGATGGTGGAAATTTAACAGTAGTGCTCCAACTACAGCAATAGTCTAATGCCCGTAGAACTATAGAGACTTTCCATCAAAGCTAAAATAAGAAGGAATATTACCCTGAGATTATCAAAGGACACAATTTTAAATTGCACTCCAGTTCCATTTCCAAGCGGAAGGCCAGGAAACTACTTCTTTTGTATTATAAATGAAAGCTAACATTCCTCTACAGTCACTTGACTATACAGAAGTGAGAGGCTGCAAAAAACAAGGATCAAAATCTTCATGTAAGTGAACTACTTGTAGTGAAAGAGATGAACATGCTTATCCACTATATCTAGACAGGGGCGAGAGGGGGTCACCTGCTGGACTTCCAGATATAGAACAAAAAAAGA